>WBZZ01005954.1:0-67613 GCA_019918135.1 Paulinella micropora | reverse complement strand
AGGGAAGGTTTCTAACCATCGAGCAGGAACTGAGTCTACGATCGAACCTAGGGGAAAGGTGGATCCAGTCTCTCAAGCTTGTATATCCTACTCAGTGTGCCGCCGGTTGGGTCGAGAATGCCGTCAGTCGCATGTGCAGTCTGGCATCAAATTCCTCACCCAGCTCATCCCCGCAGCCCGTGCCAAGCTTATCACCGACGACGGCTGGTAACGGTATTATCAATTGCGTAATAAATGCGACCAATCTGAGCACCGTGCCGATTGTTACAGTAAGCGCATTTTGCCCAGGAGTTCGACGTCAGCGTCAATAAATCCGAACAACAACGAGGCCAGCGACCTGAGGCAAGCCGTGCGTGCCTTGCTTGACAACGACGGGAATTGCAGGGAGTGAGTCTCGGCAGTGCTATCAGTGCCAACATGTCGGTTTTTCTTGTTTACTGACAGTACGTACGGGGCTCAGTACTGTTTGTTGATGGATACCAGAGATGCCAACGGGACGGCAAGTTCGACTCGAGCTTTGGGTTTGTGGCAGTAGCCAACCGGCGCCAAGACATTCACCGCTACCTGGTTCATAGCGCCCCGCACCCTGTTTCGGAGACTAACACCGAGGTACAGGCCATGCGTCTGTTGGCCGAGACCGGGGGGCACGTGGGTCTGGTGGCAGGGGCGCGCAGAGACGTGACGAGTGACCGCAGCAAATGCAATATCAATTACAACAGCACTGACGGCGTGTATGACAACACCTCTGCTTTCTATGTTCTGGCCTCCGAGGTGTACGCGTGGTACATGCAGTAGTAAGCAGCCACAAAGGACCATTCTTTTTTTGAGGGGGGAAAATTTTAAGACATAAGTTGTTTTACAAAAATAATTTTAAAAAAGTAAATAAAAGCTCTACCAAACTTTTAAGCCTTAGATGAGATTTGTTATTATCATACACTTCCTGGGGTCTTGTTGGTCTTCTTGTTATTATTTTTAGGTTTTTCAAGTGTTGGGTTTGAAAAGAGAAAGCGGGAGAGGCCCATGGTAGAGGGAGGGAGGGTCCCCCAAGTTTTGGTTTTTCCAAAAGACTTTCAAGACAGCCCCGGGTAGATCGCGCCCGCCCGGCTGGTTGGCCAAGGCTCCAATAAGTGTCAGTTGCTTAAGCCCGTGCTCGCTCGCTATACCTAGCATTGCTGCTAGGTCTCCGGCTTGGCGCAGCAAGGCTGTCCAGAACTCTGCAACAACGCTGTCGCGGAGCGCCCTGATCAGCGGCAGCGCGCAATCGCGGCTATTCTTATTGCCAATGACCTCGGAGGGGAAGTATTGAGTCCCGTTGGCCAACAACGTCAGGTAGAACAGAACTGCCAAACTGTCGCGGGCAGCCTCTCCGCCTGCGGCAGAGAGGCCTACGCGCGCGGCCTCGTCCAAGGTTGTTGGTTCTGGAAAAGACAGGGCTGTTGGGCAGGCAGCAAGGGGTCCAAGAGCCTGACCTCGACTAGTTCCCGGCCCCGCACCCTACAGCGGTACACTGCAACATGCGAGGTGTCCCAGCGCCCGAACAGAAGCAAGGGCTCTGAGCTCTGGGCCCGTTGGCAAAGCAAACGTGCATATCTCTGCATGAGCTCGAACAGTTTCGGCCATGCTTCCCTGGCTACCTCGTGGTCCGTCAAGTATTCGGCCAGGCTGCCATTGTCGTTGGCCTGGCTGTAGCAGGCCAGATAGACCCGTTGCTTTCTTTCTCCGAGGAGGCGACTGAACGCCAGGCTGGTGCTTGCTCGCAGCCCTGTCCGTCTTGCCTTTGTTTGTTTCAAGGCCGTCAGCATCTTGTTTGCGAGTTTAGAGCTCTCGGCGATACTCGCCAGACGTACGGATTCGCATGCTCCTATTCGGTTTGCATACAAGGCCTCGGTCCAGCTTAAATATCCAGCGGAGTCTGCATTTCGTGATGAGGTATGAGGCAGCAGGTAACAATGCCAGTGCGCCTGGCCCCCTCCTGCTGCCAAAGCAACAGCCTCCCGTCCAGGACCCCTGCCTTGCCTTCTCCCGAGCTGCCCTCATGAGCTTGTTGTACAGCGCGTCTTCGAAATCGCCTGTTGTGAGCCAACCTAGTGCAGAATGTCTTTTCGCTTCGGCCTGCAGTCCTTGAATGAGCCTATCAAAATTGTCACGAGTTTGCCACATTTCCTACAAGCAAAAACGCTGGCAGCAAGCCTAGGTACCGCTCGACCGCGCCGGTGAGAGCGGGCGAGCCTGAGCTTGTTGACGGCGCTCAAGCCCTACAGGCAAACCCTGCGCTTGGCTTAGACGATGACCAAGTATGGCTAGGAAGGAATAAGATGCACGCGCCTGAAAACGCAGGCTGGCAACCAATACCACAGCGTCCTTCAGCAGCTCAGGCAACGCAATGCCGTGGTCTGTGCTAGCGCGGCTTAAGATCTCCTGTAATACCTGCAGCCCGGCTTGGAATGCCCCGGGAAAGAGCTGAGGTCGCCCTTGGAATTCGCTAGCAAGGTAACAAACACACCCACGCTCAGCCAGATTGTTCCTCCTGGCGAGGGCACCTTTTGATCGCTCAGCAGCTCTAGAGACCACGGGCTTAGCTCGCTGGCTGGCGAGTCAGAACGGGCCTCCTCCTTTGTGAGGCTTGCACTCCTGAATAAAACACCTATCCGGGTGACGTCTCTTTTCTTGTCGTACACAAGGAAATCGGTCGCCGCGGGATCGACCACCACTGCATCGGCCTTAGGTCAGATATTAGCAGCTCCCGGAAAAGCCTCGCGTAGCCCTTGATTGTGGCGTAAATCGCCCGCCACGCGCCGAGCAAGAATTCGTGCTTTCCTTCGTTACGGAATTAACCAGGCGAGCAGGTTACTCTCTGCGTACGCCGCCCTGTCGCGAAATAAGTACACGCGCCGCTTCCCACGGGACTCTGCAAAAGCGACCCCATGGCCTTGTCCACTTTTGCCAGGAGACAAGCCCTGTCGGTTTCGAGCCTAGCCTGGCATGTACCACCCAACACGCTGGAATTGTCAGCAGACATCTTGAGCTGGCCTCGGCCACCGACGGCCCGAATTTGCAGGAAACTCACAAAGGCCTGTAGCTCGCGCTGCTCCACTTCGCTGTAGACGCTGTCTTGGCCGGCACCGATATCACTGTCCTGCATGGCGTTTGCCCACCTTACGCGCGCCTTGGCCATATCCTCGCTGTCGTACACAGCAAAGCGAAGCGGTACACTAGGGTGGCTTCGTCGTCGCTGGGGAAAATGAGTATATGTCGTGTGCCCTGGGCGAGCCAGCTGTTGGGCTCGGACGCTGCATTCTCGAACAGACAATCGTTCGATTCTCTGCCGCACAATTCTGTGTGTTTTTGGGCTCTGGCGAGCAAAACCTGTTCCAGCCGCTCCTGTAGTTCAATGAGTAAACTGGACATGGGTGGGCTCTCTTCTTTTCCTTTTCTGTTACTAACTCATTTGGAAAAGAGGGCCGAGGAGAGAAGAAGGGGGGGGGGGGGAAGGCGCTTCCTCCCCTCTATCCGCTTTTCTCCCCGCTTATCGAGAGACCGTGCGCGCGGCCTGTTGGTACATATGTAGATTATAGAGGTAAGCAACGAGAGACAAGTTTGGTTCAAACGGCGACCATGCGGAGGTCGTCCATGGTGTGGTGGTGGGTGTTAGTGCGGGCCCTGCTTGTGGGTGGCGCTTTTGTTTGCAAGGTTGTCACTAATTCTAGTACTACTGGCAGTCCTGTTGATACGACTTCCCGACCAAAGCTGCCTGTACCGTACTGGCTCGACTGGCGCGGCACATCCACTAGCTGTACAAGCTTGGATGCATTGATCACCTGTGCCAACGGCGCTTCAAACGAACGAAGCCGCTTATGGCGGGGGGGCTGCGCCTTGCCGGCGCGCGTGGCTTTTGGCGGATGCTATGAGCAAAAGCGGACCACCCCTCTAAAGACTGTCACTCCTCTTGTCAGCGATTGCGTTTTCTTAGGGTACGATATATTATCTATGGGCGGCTCATCAACGGCATTCCGGAGGACCAAGTCTGCACTACGGGTTTGGCAACCGGGGAGCTTCCCAGCGGGTATTTCATATACGTTTTACAAGCAATCTCGGTGCGTAAAAAAGATTCCCTGCCTGGCCCCACCGCGTGGATCAACCCTCTAAAAGCTGTTTTTCCTGCACAATGCGCCGCGGGCTGGGTGGCAAATTCTACCACCGGCATGTGTGCAGGACCCTTGCTCCCCACAACCAGCCCCCTCTCCTTCCCGGCGCGCAGCCCCTCCGCGGGTACTATTGATTGTGTCTCCGACGCACCACCTTAGTTTGCGATAGCCGAATGCTATCAGAGCCGCTACATGCCCAAAGCTTCGTTCTCGAGTGCTCAGTACCCCAACAGCAACGAAGCGGCCGATCTGCGAGCGGCTATGCGGCTTTGCTAAACAACAATGGAAACTGCAAGGGGTGCAGCTCGGCAGTTCGATTGCTGCGCACATGGCTGTGTACCCGTTTGTTGACAGTAAGTACGGGACACAGTACTGCGTGTTGCTGGATGTCAGCGATGCTGATGGCAACGGCAAGTACGACAGGGGCTTCGGTTTGGTCGTGGTGGCAGACCGGAGAGTAGACATCCATCGCTACCTGGTGCACATGGCTTCTCGCCCGCAAAGCGAGACAGATACCGAGCGGCAGGCTTTGTTGCTGCTGGCCGAAACTGGGAGTCACGTAGCGGTGGTGTCGGGTGTGCGCAGAGACGTTGCCACAGACTTTAGCACCTGCCAACCCGCATATAATAGCATGGACAGTGCATTCAGTGTCAAGAGCGCCATGTACATTTTGCTCTTGGAAATTTGGAAGTGGTACAAGGAGCAGATTCTTTAGTGTGTGTTTCAACCGCTCCTGTAGTTAAATGAGTAAACTAGACATGGGTGGACTCTTTCTTTTCTTTTTCTGTTCCATAACTCATCAAACAAAAGGGGGGGGAGGGGCAGGGACTTTCTTTGCCTCTACTGCAGTAGTATGTATAGACAGAGAAAAGAAACAAGAGACAAGTTTGATTCAAACGGCGACCATGCAGAGATCGTCAATAGTGTGTGGGTATTAGTGCGGGCTCTGCTTGTGAGCGGCGCTTTTGTTTGCAAGGTCGTGACTAATTCTACTGCCAGCAGTACTGCTGATCCGATTTCCCAACAGAAGCTGCCTGTACCGTACTGGATCGACTGGCGCGGCGTATCTACTAGCTGTGCAGGCTTGGATGTATTAATCACCTGTGCCAACGGCGTATCAACGAACGAAGCCGCTACGTGGAGAAGCTGCGCCTTGCCGGCGCGCATGGCTTTTGGCAGATACTATGAGCAGAAGCGGTGCCACCCCTCTGAAGACTGCCACTCCTCTTGTGAGCGATTGCACTCTAACAGGGTTTGATCATACCTTTGGGCGGCTCGTCAACGGCATTCCGGAGGACCAAGTCTGCACTACGAATTTGGCCATCGGGGAGCTTCCCAGCGGGTATTTTCTATACGTTTACAAACGCTCTCGTTGCGTAAAAAAGACTCCTTACCTGGCCCCACCACGTGGATCAGCCCTCTAAAAGCTGTTTTTCCTGCGCAGTGCGCCGCGGGCTGGGTCACAAACTCTACCACCGGCATGTGTGTAGGCCCCTTGCTCCCCACAACTAGCCCCTCTCCTTCTCCCGCGCGCAGCCCCTCCGCGGGTACCCTTGATTGTGTCTCTGGACGCACCACCTTGGCTGCGATAGCCGAATGCTATCAGAGCCGCCTCATGCCCAAAGCTTCGTTCTCGAGTGCTCAGTACCCCAACAGCAACGAGGCGGCCGATCTGCGAGCGGCTATGCGGGATTTGCTAAACAACAATGGAAACTGCAGGGGGGTGCAGCTCGGTAGTTCGATTGTTGCGCACATGGCTGTGTACCTGTTTGTCGACAGTAAGTACGGGACACAGTACTGCGTGTTGATAGATATCAGCGATGCCGATGGCAACAACAAGTACGACAGGGGCTTCGGTTTGGTCGTAGCGGCAGACCGGAGAGTAGACATCCATCGCTACCTGGTGCACATGGCTTCGCATCCGCAAAGCGAGATAGATACCGAACGGCAGGCTTTGTTGCTGCTGGCTGAAACTGGGGGTCACGTAGCAGTGGTGTCGGGTGTGCGCAAAGATGTTGCCACAGATTCCAGCGCTTGCCAACCCCAATATGATAGCATGGACGGTGCATACAATGTCAAGACTGCCATGTACATTTTGCTCTTGGAAATTTGGAAGTGGTACAAGGAGCAGATTCTGTAGTGTGTGTGTGTGTGTGTGTGTGTGTCGCGCGCCCCCCGGACCATGCAGCTCCTTTCCAACCCCTTCCTTGTTTCTCCTGTCCCTCCTTCTCTTATAGACCCTTTTCTTTTCGCTTCTCCCTCCCTTCCCCCGCACACCCCTCGCACACTCTCTCGCTCTCCTCTCCCCCCCCCCTTTCTTTTTCTCTCATGCACTTTCTCTCCCCCCAGCCCCCCCCCGCCCCTTTTCGCTCAGGTTTGCAAGTAGGGTGGCAGATTCTCTTATTTGAAAATAAACATGCACAAGCTATTGCTGTTCCTGTCCGGGCTCGCAGCCGCCGTAGCTTGGGTCTGTGCCGGCTGCAACGTGTCCGTCAGCATCCCAGCTGGGAGTAGCTACAATCTGTCGTCATCCCAGCTGGGAGTCTGCCCCGGAATCACAACCCATCTTCTGGGCGGCTCGTACGTGAGCAGGGTGCGTGTTGATGCAGTGAACAGATCGTCATTCAGTGTGTACGCATATGCCAACTCGTCGCTGGCATACTATTACGATGTTTCCGACAACGACACCAGAGGTGCCATGTGCGCCGAGAGGCCTAATGATGACTTCCGCGCCTCCTACGTGGTTCTGCAGTGTCAAAACACCGTCGATGACTGTGCGCTTCTGTGCCAGCTGGAATACAGTTGCGCAGAAAATGCTACTTTGTCAAGCAACGGCAGCATCTCCGCGCCATCGACGACCGCTACGGCCCCCACTACAACCGCCCCAACCACGAGTACGGTTTCTACTACAACCGCCCCAACCGCAAGTACGGTTTCTACTACAACCGCCCCAACCACGAGTACGGTTTCCACTACAACCGCTACAACTCAAACTACGACTCCGACAAGAACCCCGACGGCGACTCCGACAACAATGGCTCCATCCAATTCTGCATCCATGACGCCAATCGCTGACAATACGACCACAAATGATACCTTAGCCGCTTCCGCGGCTAAGCGCACCACCGCCGTGGCCTGGGGTAGTATCCTGCTGTCAGTAGTCGGGATGTTAAGTGTAACGTTAAGTCCAGCTAGCACATATAGTGCCTAGGAAAATGGAGAGAGAGCGAGAGAGAGAGAGAGAGAGAGAGCGAGAAAGAGAGAGAAGGGGGGAGGGGGTGAGAGAACGAGCGAGGGGAGGGGGGGGAGGAGAGAGAGAGAGAGAGAGAGAGAGGGGAAGGGGGAGAAGAGGAAAAAAAGAGAGAGAGCGAGAGAGAGAGAGAGAACATCGACGTCCTCTTTAAATTAAAAAAAAAGAAAACCAAACTTTTGACGTACCTCCCCCACCCCCCCCCCCCGAAAAAAATGGTAGTACGGTGGATCTCGGCAGGGCTGTGGGCCTGCCTAGCTGCTGTGTCGTTGGCCGGGTATGATCGTCTTGCCGCGTGCGAGGCACGCGGCACTCTGAACGTGGCCATGGTTGCGTTGGATGGCGACTACGAGCAGACCAGGACGAGCTGGGCGCCGACTTTTGAAACCACACTGAACAAATACCTGAACAGGCTCGGTTGTTCTTTCCGGTTGGAAGTGTGGGCGAGTGAGGCTGAGTTGGCGGACGCACTAGCCCGCGGAGAGGCGGGTTTAGACCTTGTGTTTGCTGGGGGTGGAGAGGCGGCATACTGGCAGCGCAGACGCAGCGCAGTGCCGATCGCGACCTTGTACCGACGGTACGGTGAGCAGCAGCTGCTGAACAAAGTAGGGGGTCTAATTCTGCGGCGGGCCTCTCGCTATCCATGGCTGACGGAGCTAGCGGCGCTGGGGGCGGCCAGTGACCTCACGTTGTGCGCCGTGAGCGCGGCGTCGTTTGACGGCTACTTAGTTCAGCGCTATGAGCTTTGGCGGCGGGGGCTGGACGTGGAGAGCGTCTTTGGAGACCGCGTCCTTTTCACACAGCAGCACCGCCTCGCGTTGCAAGGGCTAGTAGACGGCACGTGCGATGTGGCGTTTGCTCGTGCGGGCACCCTGCATGATTTCAACCAGACTGTGGACGGTCTGCAGCAGCCTGGTTGGGCCTACAACCTGAACGACGAGTTTGCGGATTCGCAGGCGGCGGTGGGTTTGTGGTTATCTACCCCGTTGCAGTACCACGAGTGGACCGTACTAGCGCTGCCTCACGTGCCACGAGAGGTCTGGCAGGAGGTCCGGGCGGTCCTGACCACTATCCAGGCAGATGACCCCGCGGCCGTGGCGGGCGGCCACGGAGGCTTCTGCGGCGCGGAGGCGCTTTCCTTTGCCCTGGAGGAGGAGGTCTGGTACCAGTTGGATCTCTTGCCCGGGGGAGGAGTGTGCGCGCCCGGTATGGAACGGCAGCCGGGGGTGCACGGCGATCTGCCGGGCTGTGTGGCCTGCCTGCCCGGCCAGTACAGCTTGGACGGCAGGGGCTGCCGGCTTTGTCCGCCGGGGACTTGGGCCTCTGCGGGGGCAACGGCGTGCCAGCCGTGCGCAGCGGGAACGGGGACAGCCTCCGAGGGTAGCGCGGCCTGCCTGCCGCTTGCCAGCCTGGCCAGCTACGAACCCATCGAAGCTTGCCGGCTCTTTCCCAACGGCACAGTGACGATTGTGATGGCCGCAGGGGCTGTGAACGAAGCGCACACGCGCGCGGAGTGGCTGCCCACGTTCGAAGACGCCTTGAACGAGCACCTGAACCGTTTTGGCTGCGCCGCGCGCCTCGAGGTGCTGGCTAGCGATGACCGACTACTGGAGCTGGCCATATGGGGGCAGCCCGCCCCGGGGGTGCTGGACCTTGTTTTTCTGCCCGGTGGTTACGTCCCGTACCTAGCCTACCACTTGTCGGGTGCCAGGCCGGTCGCCTCGGTCGTGCGCCGGTACCCTGGTGGGCGGACGTACACCAAGTCGGGTGGAGTAATCCTGTGCCGGAGCGACGACGCGCGGACTAACGTGAGCACGTTGGCCGAGCTGGCCCGCAGCGCGGCCCTGCACCAGCTCACGTTGTGTGCGCCGAGCTACACCTCCTTTGAGGGCTATTTAGCACCAGGCTTTGAGTTTTATCAGTACGGAGTCGAGCTAGGACAAGCCTTTCCGCCCGAGCGCACGTACCTGACGGGCGGGCGGCACGAGGAGGCAGTGCTGGGCCTGTGGGGCCTGTCGGACCCGGCAGCGGGGGGTGCAGCCTGCGACGTGGCCCTGGCGCGCTCTTCGACGCTGGAGGCGCTGGTAGAACAGGGGCGTCTTAACGCACATGCAGTGGCCGTGCTACACGAACAAGCACTCCCGGGCTTCGAGCTCAGAGCAAGCACGCCGCTGTACACAGAGGGCACGCTGGTGGCTCTGCCGCACGTGGCCGACGAGATCAGGCTGGCAGTGACGACGCCTCTGCTAGCTATGCAGAGCAACAGCGAAGCGGCGGGGTTTGGGGGGCACGCGGGGTTTGTGGCGCCCCGCGAGCTGGCCGCCGAGGCTGAGGTTTGGTACCAGCTGGGCCTGATGAGTATTGCGGGGGTGTGCATGCCGGGGTCGACGAGGCAGGCCACTATGTGCGGGGAGGTGGCGGTGTGTGTGCAGTGCGCTAGCGGCACGTACAACGTGGACGGGCGAGCCTGCCTGCCGTGCCCGGCGGGCACGTTTAATGAACAGGCCGGGAGTACCGAGTGTCAGCCGTGCCCCGCGGGGCTCACTACAGGCTCGCTGGGCAGCACGTTCTGCATGCTGCTGACCGAGCTGGCCACCTACGAGCCATTGGCAGAGTGCGGGCTGTTCCGCGACGCCACACTGCGCATTGGGATGGTGGGCAACGCGGCCTTGCAGCAGCAGTGGGGTCCTACGTTCCAGGACACCATCAACAAGCACTTGGGTCGCTTTGGCTGTCGGGTCACTCTTGAGATGCTAGCAAGCGATACAGAGATGCTGCAGGGCCGTCTGCTGGGCGCTGTGAATAGCAGCGGGCTGGAGTTTGCCTTTTTGGCGGGTGGCGACGTGCCGCGCGTGTTGCGGCACGCGCCGGGGACGCAGCCCCTGGCGTCGGTCGTGCGCAAGTATTCGGCGCTGCACACGTATTCCAAGTTTGGAGGCGTGATCTTGCGGCTGCGTGGCTCGGGCGGGAACCCGTCAAACACGCTCGCGGGGCTGGCGCTGGAGGCGGGCCAGCAGCCAGGCCTGAGGCTGTGCGCCGTTTCGTACGACTCGTTCGAGGGCTACCTGGCGCAACGCTACGAGTTCTTCAAGCAGGGCCTGGAACTGGCGGCGCTCTTTCCGCCAGAGCGTGTGCGCATGACGAACGGGCACGACGAGTCGGTGCTGGGGCTCTGGGGGGTAGGAGCCGAGAAGTGTGACGTGGCCCTGGCCCGCACGTACACGCTGGAGTCGTTGGCTGGGCGGGCTTTGGTAAACCAGGCGGAGGTGGTGGTGGTGAACGCGCAGAGCTACCGCGGGTTTAAGCTGGCGGTCTCTACCGAGTTGTACACCGAGTGGACCCTGCTGGCCCTGCCGCACGTGAGCGCCGCGATCCGGGACGCGGTGCGAACCCCCCTGCTAGCTATGCAGAGCGACACGGCGGCCGCCCTGCAGGGGCAGCACGCAGGGTTTGTGCAGCCCCCCGACTTTGTGGCCGAGGCCAACGTGTGGTACCAACTCAACCTAATGGACCCAGTGGGCGGAGCGTGTGCGGCGGGTTCTACTCGCGCCGTGGAGGCCCCGGCGGGCTCTGCCGCGGGTTGCGAGCCATGCGCGGCCGGACGCTACAACCAGGACGGACTGGCCTGCCTGCCTTGCCCATTGGGGTTCCGGGCCGGGTCGCTGGGCTCCACCCGGTGCGAGCTGTGCCCGGAGGGCACTACCAACGACAGGGTGGGCAGCCAGCGCTGCGAGCCCGCCAGCCAGCTGTCGACGTACGAACCGCTCCCGGGCTGCGAGCCAGCCGGCCGGTTGTTGGTGGTAGGCATCAGCGCGGTCGACGGGGGCCGGGAGGTGACCCTGCGGCAGTGGCAGCCCACGCTGGAAGAGGTCCTCAACAGCCACATGAATCGGTTTGGCTGCTCCTTCGAGCTGCGGGTGCTGGCCAACGACTCCGAGCTGTCGGCCGAGCTTATGCGCGGGCCGGGCTCGGGGCTGGACCTGGCTTTTCTGCCGGGCGGCGACGTGCCCTTTTTCCACTACCACCTCGGGGCCGTGCCGGTGGCGTCCGTGGTGCGCAAGTACGGCACGCAGACCTACCGCCACTTTGCGGGGGTGATGGTGCGCCGCGCGGACACGAACCAGAACCTGCGGACTCTGGCGGATTTCTCTAGCGTCGGCCGCACGTTGAAACTCTGCGCAGTAGCACGGGATTCGTTTGAGGGCTACGTGGCGCAGTGGTTTGAATTCTTTCGGCACGGCCTGGACCTCTCGGCCATCTTTGACCTACGCCGGGCTCACTGGGCCGGCGAGCACCGGCTGTCGATTCTGGGCTTGTATGAGCAGCCCGGGCTGTGCGACGTGGCGTTCGCGCGATCGTACGCGCTCGAGGCCCTGTTGGCGCAGGGCTTGGTGAGCGGTGAGAATTACTTTGTAATCGAACCAGCCGCTGACGTGGCCCGCGCTGGCTTCGGGCTCGCGCTGTCTACGCCCTTATATCGTGAATGGACCTTGTTGGCTCTGCCCACCAGGGTCCAGCCGTCAGTGTGGGAGAACGCCAGGATTCCTCTACTGTCCATGCAGGCGTACAGCCCGGCGGCGGTGGCGGGCGGCCACGCAGGCTTTGTGAGCGCAGACTCGGACGGCTACGACGCGGAGGCTCGGGTGTGGTATGAGCTGGACCTGCTGGACCCCATCGGCCACACGTGCGCGCCAGGCCAGACGCGCCGAGCGTCGTCGTCGTCGTCGGTGGGGCGGGGTTGCGAACCCTGCCCGCCGGGCTGGTACAACCGGGACGGGCGCGCGTCCTTGCCCTGCCCCCTCGGCCAGTTCAACAACGCGAGCGGCAGCACGAGCTGTTCGGACTGCGCCGAGGGCTGGACGACGCTCGCGCTAGGCTCGACGGGCTGTGTTCAGCAAGCCCGCCAGGAGGCCATCTACGAGCCGATCGGGGCCTGCAGCCTTTTTTCGCAGAACCGGATCAGGATCGGCATGCCCGCCGTCGACGCGCAGCTGGACAGCACGCGCGGCGCCTGGGAGCCCACCTTCCAGCAGACCCTGAATGCCCACATGAATCGCTACAACTGCTCCTTCCGGCTGCAGGTCCTGGAGAATGACGGTGTGTTGCGGCAGAGGCTACGAGACAGCGGCGGCGCGCTGGACCCCCTAGGGCTGGACCTGGCCTTCGTGGCTGGCGGGGACATCCCCTTTTTTCAACACACGCTTAATGCCACGCCGGTGGCCTCGGTGTTGCGGCGCTATGACGGCCAGACCTACGCCAGCTTCGGGGGGGTCCTGGTCAAGCGAACGAACAACCCCGCTCTGATTGGCATCGAGACCCTGGCGCAGCTGCGCGCACTGATTGCCATAGGCGGCGTGCGGCCGCTGCGCGGCTGTGCCGTTTCAGCCGACAGTTTCGAGGGCTTCCTGGTCCAGCGCCTAGAGTTGTTCAACCACGGGCTTAGGGTAGAGGAGTTGCTGTCCGGCGGGATGAACTTCACCGGACGCCACGACGAAGCCGTGCTGGGGCTCTGGCGGCCCGGCGGCTGCGACCTGGCCCTGGCCAGGACCTACACCCTCGAGAAGCTGGTCCTGGACGGCCGGGTAGGGCTCGGTGATTTCAGGGTTCTAAACGAACAGCAGCACGCCGGCTTCCACCTCCATTCCTCCACTCCTCTATACAACGAGTGGACCTTACTAGCGCTGCCTCACGTGGCGCAAGAGATCTGGGAGAACATGCGGATCCCCCTGCTGGCGCTGCGGGAGTACGATCAAGCGGCCACCGCCGGCAACCACGCCGGCTTCATTATCCCGCACGGCTTTGCGGCCCCGGCAGAGGTTTGGTACCAGCTGAACCTCCTCGAGCCAACCAGCTGGCGCTGCGGGCCGGGGTCTGAGCGCCTAGCGCAGAAGGAGGCCCTCCGGGCCCCAGCCTGGAGCAAGCAGAGCCTCCGCCCCTGCGTGCCCTGCGCGCCGGGGCTCTACAGCGCCAGCGGGCTGGGCGCCTGCTTGCAGTGCGCCCCCGGCACTTTTGGGAACCTGTCGGGCCAAGCCGCCTGTCTCCACTGCCCCCCCGGGCGGGCTACGCGCGCCTACGGCGGCCTGGAGTGCCTGCCGCGCGACGAGCTGGTCGCTTACAAGCCCATCGAGTCCTGCCAACATTACCCCAACCGCACTCTTGTCATTGGAATGCTGGCCCAGGGCGAGGAAGAGCGAGCGGTCCTGTGGCAAAAGTGGCAACCTACGTTTGAGGACACCCTCAACGAGTACTTCCGCCGCTACCAGTGCTACCTGCGGCTAGAGCTGCTCGACGCGCTCCCCCCTCTCCCAGCGGGCTTTTGTAACGGCTCGTCGGCGGCCGCGACGACGACGACGACGACATCGGCTGCGGCGCCCGAGCCCCTGCGGCGCGACCTCTGCCCCGTCGACTTTGTCTTTTTGGACCCCGGCACGTACCTGCGGGAGCAGCGGAACTACTCGCTCCAGGCGCTCGCGTCGGTCGTGCGCATCTTCAACGGCAGGCCCAGCCCCTTGTACGGCGGGGTTATTTTTGCGCGGAGCGACCGCCTGATGCCCGGCACAGCTACCCCCACGATCGAGGATTTAGCCAGGTACGGTCAGAGCGTTGGCCTAACCCTGTGCATTCCCAGCCTGGAATCGTTTGCGGGTTTCCACCTGCAGTGGTTCGAATTTTTTAAGCGTGGCTATAACTTGCAACGCGTTTTCCAGGGGCGCGTGCAGGCGACCGGCAGCTATGCCAGCGTGCTAGAGCGGGTTATGAACCCCCTGGATCCCTGTCAGGTGGGCATGATACGCACCTCACACATCGAGCGGGCCGTGTCACTCGGCTTGTATCGCATTGAGGACTTCAAAATTATCAACGCCCAGAACCACCAGGGCTACGACGAATTCATTTCTACCGAGTTGTACTACGAGTGGCCACTCGCGGCCTTGGCGCACGTGGAGGCAGAGCTGCGCGCCTTGGTACCCGTGCCTCTGCTGGCACTCCGTGAGTGGGACGCGGCGGCCATCGCCGGGGAGCACGCGGGCTTCACGCAGTCTTTTGAGTACTCTGCCGCCCAGAACATGCAATACCAGCTGGGCCTCGCAGCCGACGCTTCCTGCGGCCCCGGCTCGTACAGGCAGCCGCCCCCCCCAGCCGCTACCGAGGGGCTGCAGGGCAAGTGTGTACCCTACGCGGAGGGACGCTACAGCCCCTACGGCACGCTGGCCGAGTGCCTGCCGTGCCAGCCCGGCTACTATGCGCCCGCGCCCGCGCCCAGCGGGGCTGCGCTCTGCCGCAGGTGTCCGTTCGGCACCAACGCACTGGGCAACGGCAACCGTGGCTGCGTGCCCTACGTCGACATACTGGCGCCGCCTCGACCTGCGCGCTGGGCTGTTTTGGCCGTGGCGCTGGCCGCTGCGGTCGGCTGCAGCGTGGTCTTTGCGCTGATTATCAACTTTAGAAAGAGCAGGCTTATTAGGGCCTCTAGCTTCCACTTTAGTCTCGTGTTGGTTGCGGCTTGTGGTGGAGTCTGTGCCTCCGCCGTGTTATTCGCCTTACCACCCTCTCCCGGCTCAGGACTGTGCGCTCTGCGCTGGTGGGTTCCTTGCCTTTTGTCTTCCGTGGTCTTTGGCGCTCTATTCTCCAAGACCTACCGCCTGTACGCCATCTTCCGCATCTTTGAACCCGGACAGAAAGTACAGGTGGTGCGCTTCAAGGACACCAAGGTGGCCCTCATGGTTTCCATCTTTGTCGCAGCAACCGCGTTCGTGCTCACCGTCTTTTTCCTGGCGAGGCCTTCTGTGTTTGAGCTGCAGGACCTCACACCGCCCGATCAGAACTACAGAACCCTCGTCCGGGCCTGCAGCATCGACCGGGTCTTGCCCCCGCTAGTCTTTGGTCTGTACGTGGCTCTGCTGGTCGGCCAGAGTTGGCTGGCTTTCCGGGTACGCAAGCTCCCGAGCGTTTTCAACGAGAGCAAGCTGATCGCTTGGTTGCTCTACAACACTGTTTTCTTAGGGCTCGTCGGCGTCACCGTCGATTTCTTGCTGGACCGCGGCCAGGTCACGGCCAAGCTGACGGTGCGCGTCGTGGCCATCCTGCTGGGCGGGCTTACTCCCGTCTGTGTGCTCTACGGGCCTAAACTGCTCTTGATCTACCAGGAACACACAGAGGACTCCGCGTATTCCAGCGACACCAGCGCCCCACGCCCAACAGTCGGGGTCTTACGCTCCAACCGCCGGGCACAGACGCCAGCGGTTATGACCACGCCGGTGCAGTCGAAAAAGGCGGTGTCCGCGGAGAAGAAGAATAATAATAGCGAGAGCGCTGACGAAGCTCATTACCCCCCACACGTACCGTCGTCGCAGAAAGAACTTCTACCCCAGGTGACCACCTCGGATCTCTCCAGCAGCGGCCAGCAAGAGGAGACCTCGCCCCTCTCGCCCGCGTCTCCCAGCACCGCGACCAAGCCTGACCTATGGGCCAGCGCCCCACCCGCCGTCGAACCAGCGGTCGAACCACTGGTCGAACCAGCGCCGCCCAGGAAGATCGAGCTACAATTCGTCGCCGATCCCTATATAGCTGGGAATGAACAGGTCTTCGATCTCAGCCAGCTCCCCGGGGCAGCCGAGCACGTTGGTCGACTGCAGCTCAACAGGCAACGAGCCCTTGGCCAGGGGCCCCGTCGTAGCAGCCTCCCTCTCTCGATCGAAAGGGGCCCACCTTCCTCCCCACCCAACCGCCCAAGCACACCCCACGCACTCGCCCGCTTAAGTCTGCAGCTAGCACAGGCCGAGCAGCCGGCTGCTCGGCCGGAACGCGACAGCCAGGAGATGCACGTGGCGTAACAAAAAGAAAAAAGAAAAAAAACAAACAAACCAAGAAAGAAGCAGTCAAGCTCTCTCTCTCACCCCCCCCCCAACCTTGCCCTCTCTTTCTCTCTCTCTCCCCCCCCCCCCCCCCACCACGTACGAACTTATCTCTTGCCCTCCCCCACCCCCCCCCCTTTGTACTGAGTTCGGGGCTGAATCTTTAAGACGAAAATAAAAAAAAAATGGAGAGAACCATCTCAGGCTCCGAGTTTTCAGCTAACTCAGCCGGAAAGTCCGTGCAGCCAGCGCACAGTTTCTTGGAGTCACTGCCGCCCTTTGATTTAGACAGCATACTAGAACATGAACCAGCCAGGCTGGCTTTCCGCTGGTTCTTGCACGAACGACTGTGCGAGGAAAATCTGATGTTTTGGATTGATGCCAAGAAGTACAGGCTCCTGGCGCGACGCGAAATAGAAAAGCAACCCTTGCGTGTCATGGCTGCAGCCATCAAACTGTGGCAGCAGTATCTAGCTAAGAATGCAGAGCATGAGGTCTCCCTGCCTTCTAGCGTTTTTTCGAGTATCCAACAGCTCTTGGAGGCCCCGCACTGCGGGATCTATACCTTTGCCGAGGCGCAGGATTTGGTGTACAATGACATGTTACATGGCTCGCTGCCCGGCTTCGTTGCCAGTGGGGCCTACCACCGCATGCTAGTAGGCCTTGCACTTGATCTGGCGCCCTCCTTCTTGCAGCGCGAGAACGTGCTACCGTTCGAGGCGGCCATGCCACACCCGCTCGTTCGCGCCGTGTTTCGCGCCTGGCTGCTCGCGCGCGCTTCTGATAATAGCGGGCCCAGCAGCGATCTCCAAACCTTGGACTACTTGTTAGAGGTCAACCGCCTCAAGCAAGCCCCCTACAGCCGCGGCGAGCAGGTTGCACGGTGCACGCAGGTGGAAGGGGTCATACGCGCGTTGCTCCCGCACATTGCCCCTGACTATGCTGACACAGCCAACACAGCCAACAAGCCCCTGACTGTTACTGTACAGATGCTCTTCGCCGCTATGCCCGCCATAAGCAGGCGGGTCAAGTCCGAGCTCTATCCTAGCTTCGTCCAAAGCCCTATCCACCGCCAGTTGGTGCACACTGTGCAGAGGCTGGCACGGCTGGCTGCCACCGAACCAAACCCCCCCGGCCGATCCATGGCCCACATTATCAGCCAGTTCGACCAACTTACCAGCTATGGCCAGGAAGACGGGGCGCCCGCACCCGCGCCCGCGCCCGCCCCCTCTCCCGCGGGCGCGCCCGCGGCGCACGTCCAGCAGCGTTGGCGCTGTGTTTTCTGTAGGAGTGAAAACCTGGCCAGGAAGAATCTGTGTGGCAATTGTGGTCAGCATAAATCATAATCGTCCGTACTTTTATTTAAAAAAACAAATCTGCATGGAGGGAGTTATTGTCGACTAGTTAGTTAGCTACCTGTCTTGTCCTTATACCAGCGCCAGGTCTCGGTGAGCAGCACATGGAAGGCGCTGGCAACATTGTGGGCACCGTCCATGCACCAATAGCTTGGCTGGCAGGTACTGTAGTTTTTCACTACGTCTCGGCGCACACCGGATATCACAGCCGCGTGGGCCCCCGTCTTCACCAGCATGAGCATGACCTGCAGCTCTGTGTCTTTGTCTGTTATGGGGTGAGGCCCACTGTATACTAGGTATCGATGAATGTCCCGCCTGTGATTGGCCACTGCTACCATCCCGAAACCTCTGTCGTACACGTTATCGCCATCGGCATCACTCTTGTCCAGCAACACACAATACTCTATCCCGTACGTACCGTCGGTAAACACGGAGAGAGACATGTGCGCAGCAATAGAAGAGCCTAGCTCCAAGCTGCTACACCCGCCATCACTCTCGAGCAGCGCGCGCATCACTGTCCTCAGATCATCCGCTTCGTTGGCACTGGGATACTTGGCCGCCTGCCAGTAAGAGCTGGGCGCGTAATGGCTCTGGTAACACTTGCTTACTTGTGCCAAAAACCCAAAGCCGGAAAGACAATCTATAAAGCCTCCCACACTAATACGTGGGGGGGGAGGCAGGGTAGTGCTAGCGGCCCCAGAGACGGGCCCCGGCCCCTCCTCGTGCTCGGTTCGCTCGCACATAAGACTGTCTGGACTCTCGGCCAAGCCCTCAGCGCACTGTGCGCGAAAGACTGTTTTCAGGGGCTGCACCCAAACGGAAGGACCCGGCGCGCCATTCTCTGCTCGCAGCCGAATAGACTGCTCAACATGAATAAAACGCCCGTTAGGAAGTACCCCCGCCGCGAGCCCCTGCTCGCACAGCTTGTCTGCTGCAATGCCGTTGACGAACCTTCCAAAAACGTTGGTGTAGGCTCTCAGATTGCAACTATTATCCATGCCGGTTCCGGCTGTTATGCTCTGGCTAGCGCTGACGACGGCTTTAGCCAGAGCAAGTGTGATTGCACAAGGCGCAACCCCGCCGCTATAGGACGCTCCGTCCGTCGATTTGCCCCCTCCACACGTCAGGAAGGCATCCACATCCGGACAATCCGTCACCCCCTTACCGTGCCACTGCACCCAGAAAGGCATGGGCCAGGGCTGGGCGGCGCTGCGACGGGGCGCGCTCGTGCTGCGCCCCGTCGCAGCTTCACACACAAAGGCTACTGCATGTGTTGCCAGCAACATGTGCAGTAGCAAAGCCCGGAATGACATTTCTTAATTTAATATGTCCTGCGCAAAAAGAAAGAACGACTTCCTGCGCATAGTCCTTTCTCTCTCTCTCTCTCTCTCTCTCTCTCTTCCCTCCCCTTTTCCCCCCTTCGTCCTCTGTCCCCACCCCTCCTCCTCCCCTCCTCCCCCGTTGGCTTTGCTTTCTTATTACGCAACGCTGTGGTCTACGTACCACTGACGAACTTCCAAGAGCACAGCGTGAAAGGCAGTTGCGATTTCGTGGGCGCCGTCCATGGCGTTATAGTCGTTCTGGCAAGCGCTAGTCTGTGCTGTAGCGTCTCGACGAATGCCAGCCACCACGCCAACGTGGCTCCCGGTTGCGGCCAGCAACGTCATGGTTTCGATCTCAGTGTCGGCGTCCGACACAGGGTGTGGCGCGTTGTGAACTAAATAACGATGGATGTCTACCCTGCGGTTGGCCACTGCAATGAGTCCAAAGCCTTTGTCAAAGAAACCATCTCCGTTGGCATCGCTGGTATCCATCAGCAGACAATATTGCAAGCCGTAGGTGCAGTCCGTAAACAAGAACACGGACATGTACGCGTTGATAGCAGCGCCCAGCTGCACGCCGTTGCAGTCGCCGTCATTGTCCAGCAGTCTACGCACAGTGGCCCGGAGGTCGAGCACTTCCTGTGTGCTGGGGAACTGGGGAGTTGAGTAGAACGACGCCGGTGCGTAGTAGTCTCTGTAGCACGAGGCCACTGCGTTCAGGGTCGAGCGTCCAGTAACACAATTGATGAAGCCGGTCGAGGGGGTGGGCGCGGGCCGCGAGGTGGTTCTTGCAGGGGCTTGCGTGATAAAGCCCAATGGCGTGCACATTCCTGTCGAAGGGCTCGCTATCCACCCATCTGCGCACTGCGCTGGAAAGATAGCTTTGAGCGGCGCGACCCACGCGTTAGGGCCCGGCGAACTGGTGCTGCGACGCATACGCAGGGACTGCTCAATGTGGATAAAGTTGCCGGACGGCAATACTCCAGCCCCCAAACCCTTAGTGCACACCAGATCCGGGTTGATGCCGTTTACCACACGCCCAAATGTGTTGTCATAGGCCTTGAGCGGGCAGCTGCTGGCATCTAGCGCGGTTTTGGCGACTACCGCGGCGGAAGCGCTGACGGCCGCCGCCAAAGCGTACGTACGCTCACAGCGAGCTGTAGGTCCCGAGTAGGAAATGGTCTCCGTCGTCAGCCCGTTCCCGCACGCCAAAAAAGCATCCAGGTCTGGGCAAGTAGTGGCACCCTTGCCATGCCACTGGAACCAGTACGGAGTCGGCACGACAGTGCTTTGGGCTGTCGAGAAGGGCAGCAGCGCGCACAGGCCGAACAAAGCCAATGGCATCATCGTTAGGTCTTTTCTTTGTTTATTTAGGGTAAGGTAAAAGAAGCTTTTAATCAAATAAATCACCTGCTTGATTTTTGGTCTCCCCTTTTTTTCTTTTGTCCCCCCTTTCCCTCGCTCTCTCTTATTAAACAACGCTGTGGTCTACGTACCACTGACGAACTTCCAAGAGCGCAGCGTGAAAGGCGCTTGCGATTGCGTGGGCGCCGTCCATGGCGTTATAGTCGCTCCGGCAAGCGCCAGCCTGTGCCGTAGCGTCTCGGCGCACGCCAGACACCACAGCCACGTGGCTCCCGGTTGCAGCCAGCAACATCATGGTCTGCACCTCAGTGTCGGTGTCAGACAGAGGGTGCGGCGCGCTGTGGACTAAATAACGATGGATGTCAACCCGGCGGTTGGCCACTGCAATGAAGCCAAAGCCTTTGTCAAAGACACCATCCCCGTTGGCATCTCTGGTGTCCATCAGCAGACAATACTGCGAGCCGTACGTGTTGTCAGTAAACGGGAAAATGGACATGTGCGCGTTGATAGCAGCGCCCAGCTGCACGCCGTTGCAGTCGCCGTCGTTGTCCAGCAGGCCACGCACGGCGGCCCGGAGCTCCAGCACCTCCTGTGTACTGGGGAACTGGGGAGTGGGGTAGAACGACGCCGGTGCGTAGTAGTTTCTGTAGCACGAGGTCACTGAGCTCAGGTTCGCGCGTCCAGTCACACAGTTGATGAAGCCGGGCGAGGCGGTGGGCGCGGGGGGCGAGGTCGTTCCTGCAGGGGCCTGCGTCGTCAATGGCACGCACATTCCTGTCGCAGGGCTCGCTGTCCAACCATCGGCGCACTGCGCTGGAAAGATAGATTTGAGCGGCGCGACCCACGCGGTAGGGCCCGGTGCACTGGTGCTGCGACGCATGCGGATGTCCTGCTCAATGTGAATAAAGTTGCCAGACGGCAATACTCCAGTCCCCAAACCAGTGTTGCACACCAGATCCGGGTTGATGCCGTTTACCACACGCCCGAACACATTCTCATAGGCCTTGAGTGGGCAGCTGCTGGCATTCAGCGCGGTTCTGGCGACTACCGAGGCGGAGGCGCTGACGGCCGCCGCCAAAGCGTACGTACGCTCACAGCGAGCAGTAGGCCCCGAGTAGGAAATGGTCTCGGTCGACAGCCCGTTCCCGCACGCCAGAAAAGCATCCAGGTCTGGGCAAGTAGTGGCGCCCTTGCCGTGCCACTGCAACCAGTACGGAGTCGGCACGACAGTGCTTTGGGCTGTCGAGAAGGGCAGCAGCGCGCACAGACCGAACAAAGCCAATGGCATCATCGTTGGGTCTTTTCTTTGTTTACTTAGGGTAGGTAAAACAAGCTTTAATCAAATAAATCACCTGCTTGATTTTTGGTCTCCCCCTTCCCCCTCCCTCCCCTCCCCCTTTCTCCTCCCTCCCCCCCCCCTCTCTCTCTCTCTTTCCCCCCCCCCCTCTCCCCCGTTCATTAGCACTTTCTTGGCCCTTTTGTGCCTACTAAGTATTTGCTTATAAGCTTATAAGCTGGCTTATTAAGCAACGCTGTGGTCTACGTACCACTGACGAATTTCCAAGAGCACAGCGTGAAATGCGCTCGCGATTTCGTGGGCGCCGTCCATGGCGTTATAGTCGCTCTGGCAAGCGCTAGCCTGTGCTGTAGCGTCTCGGCGCATGCCAGCCACCACAGCCACGTGGCTCCCGGTTGCAGCCAGCAACATCAAGGCCTGCACCTCAGTCTCGGCGTCAGAGAAAGGGTGCGGCGCGCTGTGGACTAAATAACGATGGATGTCTACCCTGCGGTTGGCCACTGCAATGAAGCCAAAGCCTTTGTCAAAGACACCATCTCCGTTGGTATCTCTGCTATCCATCAGCAGACAGTACTGCAAGCCGTAGGTGTTGTCGGTAAACGGGAAAATGGACATGTACGCGTTGATAGCAGCGCCCAGCTGCACGCCGTTGCAGTCGCCGTCATTGTCCAGCAGGCCACGCACGGCGGCCCGGAGCTCCAGCACCTCCTGTGTACTGGGGAACTGGGGAGTGGGGTAGAACGACGCCGGTGCGTAGTAGCTTCTGTAGCACGAGGTCACTGAGCTCAGGTTCGCGCGTCCAGTCACACAGTTGATGAAGCCGGGCGAGGCGGTGGGCGCGGGCGGCGAGGTCGTTCCCGCAGGGGGCTGCGTCGTCGTCAATGGCACGCACATTCCTGTCGCAGGGCTCGCTGTCCAACCATCGGCGCACTGCGCTGGAAAGATAGCTTTGAGCGGCGCGACCCACGCGGTAGGGCCCGGCGAACTGGTGCTGCGACGCATGCGGATGGCCTGCTCAATGTGAATAAAGTTGCCAGACGGCAATACTCCAGTCCCCAAACCAGTGTTGCACACTAGATCCGGGTTGATGCCGTTTACCACACGCCCGAATGTGTTATCATAGGCCTTGAGTGGGCAGCTGCTGGCATTCAGCGCGGTTCTGGCAACTACCGAGGCGGAGGCGCTGACGGCCGCCGCCAAAGCGTACGTACGCTCACAGCGAGCAGTAGGCCCCGAGTATGAAATAGTCTCGGTCGACAGCCCGTTCCCGCACGCCAGAAAAGCATCCAGGTCTGCGCAACTAGTGGCGCCCTTGCCGTGCCACTGCAACCAGTACGGAGTTGGCACGACAGTGCTTTGGGCTGTCGAAAAGGGCAGCAGCACGCACAGACCGAACAAAGCCGATAGCATCATCGTTGGGTCTTTTCTTTGTTTACTTAGGGTAGGTAAGCAAAACAAGCTTTGATACAATAAGTCACCTGATTACTTCTTGCTCCCCCCCCCCTTTCTCCTCCCTCTTCCCCCTTTTCTCCTCCCCTCTCCCCCCCGTTCTCTCCCCGTTCATTTACACTTTTCCTAGCCCCTGCTGTGCTTACTATGTATTTACTTGTTTGTAGAGCCTGTGGATGTGACCGCGGTCGGACCCACGGGGGCCAAACGAAACCGACCGTCCCCTCACTTTGTAGTAACTTGTCCAGGTTTTTAATTAAAAAAACTGCATGTTTCCCGCCTACTGGTCAGTTCAGAGTCACAAAGGCGCTGGGGTCCAGGTTGACAGAGGTGTCCTGGCGCTGGGATTCGTAGATCGCGTCCACGAGCTGTCGAAGCTTCACGTACATGGCTCCAAGGCAGACAATGATGGCGGTGAGACCGGCACAGGTCGCTTGCTTGAGCCAACGCTGCTCTTGGTCCGGCGGGGCCGGGTAGCGAATTGCGCTGTTGCCAATCACGGCTAGGGCCGCAATCGCTACAACCCAGATGAGGGTTCGCAGAGTGACATCCCAGAGCCGCTGGGAACCACGCACGACGACGCCAAGTGGCGAACAAATAGTGCGCGCTGTCTGCTTCCAGCATACCCCCCTGTCCTGTTCCGGCTTAAATGTTTCCATTTCGAACGATTGTGGCTGTTACGACGATATATTCAGCCCCGGATTGTGGAGGGAAAGAGAGGGGGAGGGAGGGGCGCCCCCCCCCCCCCCCTTTTTGTCATCGCCCCTGCCCTCCCCCTTTTCCGTCTCGAGATGGCGCTGCTGGCTCTGTGCGCGAGTGCGTCCAAAGGCGGATTTGCTGTTTTTCGAACGCACGCGCGCACACAAGTAGTACGCGTGCCTTTAGCTGAAAACAAAATGAATACTTTTGATTTGTGGTCTGCGGGGGTGCCAAAAATAGGTAGACTTTTTTTAGAACACATTCAAGGAAAATGCCCCCTCTCCCCTTTTCCTCGGATGTCGGGGAGGGAGGGGGGGGGGGGGAGAGAGAGAGAACGGGAAGGGGAGAGGGGACGGGAAGGGGAGAGAGGACGGGAAGGGGAGAGAGGACGGGAAGGGGAGGGAGGACGGGAAGGGGAGGGAGGACGGGAAGGGGGGGGGGGACGGGAAGGGGGGGGGGGACGAAGGAGGAGGGAAGGAACACGGAATGAGCTTAAAACCTCCCACCCCCCCCCGTCCGATAACTACTAGAAGAAGAGAAGCATAGAGGGCAAGCGCGTTGAAAAAAAGTGTATTTTATTATTAAATGCTCGATATTGTCTTACGCTTAATACAACGTGCTAAAGGCGAGAGGGTGTAAATCAACGTAAATGACTAGAGGGGAAAAGCAGCCCTTGCCTATCAGAAGAAGCCTTCGCAAAACAAGGAGCAAGAAAAACACCGGCTTTTATTTCTTTGCCAGTCGACATAGCTGGGCTTCGGCGTGGTACCCCGCGACCTTTACTGAGAACACAGAGGGGCGTTTAATTAGCTACAACTGTGTAGAACAGTATCTGGGGTACCGCAAAGCGCTATTGTTTGGAGACCTGCACTCCCAGCGGGCCATACTGTGCGCCTCTCCGCCGCACGTCCAGCGACAATTGGCGGATGAAGTTGTTGGCGTAGACGAAGCGATCTGGAGCATAAGGCGCAAGGACCTTGTGTACCAAGCCAACCTGCTCAAGTTTAGTCAGAATCCAGTGCTGCTCGCACATTTGCTAGCCACGGCCCCACGTTACATAGCTGAGGCAAACCCGCTTGATATGGTGTGGTCGATGGGGCTAAGTCGACATGATCCGCTGGCACGACAAAGGGAGGCTTGGCCAGGGCAGAACCTGCTTGGCGAGGCCCTGCGCCAGGCCCGCGACGCCCTGTCACTGCAGCTAGACAACGCGTTGGCGCGCCGCCTGCCGCACGGACAAAAAAGAGCGCGCATACAGGCTGTAGAAAAAGGCCCTGCCTAAACTTCCTTTAAAATTAAACAAGTACCACAAAAAAAGAGATTTTTTCAATTTAGCGCAGGCTAGCCATTCCCTCAATGATTCGGACGCAACGATCGAGGTCCAGGTATTGCAGCGTCTCAAGCGCAGAAATGTGCAGCAGCGCCTTGTCCGTGATTTGGCTACAACCGTTGAGGTTTAGCTTTTGCAACTGTCGACAGCCCCGACAATGCTAGCAGCCACTCGTCGCTAACCTGGCGGCAGTCTGTAAGGTTCAAGGTCCGTAGCTGGGCCGTTGGTAAAAGCGCGATCCCTGCTCGTGTACGAAAGCCCCTCGTCTGTGATTTGGGGGCAGCCATACAGAACAAGACGCCGCAGCCTGGGGGCGCTCGACAGGGCGCGCAGCTCCGCGTTTCCGACTTGTTTGCAAAACTGCAGCATCAGGATTTGTAGGGTCGGAAGCGCAGTGAGCACAAGGGCTAGCGCCTCGCACAGGCCCGCGGTCACGCCCTCCAAGGACAGGTTCTCGACCTGCAGCCCGCGCAACTGCCGCATTGCTTGGGCTGGACAGCCGCTAGCCGCGCCCAGCTTTACATCGCGTAAGCGATAGCCGACCCAAGGCCACACTTGTGCTGCCGAGTCCTGGAGCAAGAGCGGCCAGACCTGTGCCAGCTGCTCCTCCTTTTATTTTGCAAAAAGATCCCCAGCCAGTGTCGAGTTTCAAGTCTTGTCAAGCTTTTTTAATTAAAAAAAGAAATAAAAGAAATACAAACTTCTTGCCGGGCCCAAACTTGCGCCAAGGAATTCTTCATAAGAAAAGCTTGCTTCGATTGATCCAGGCTAGACCCTTGCGCACGTCTAGGCCCCCCAGGGTCTATGTCTTCCTCTTCCAAGTCGGAGTCGTCTCCTTCTTCGTCCCCTTCTCTTTCTGCCTGGTCTGGTTGCTCCTGCAGGCTTCGCTCGGCCTCCTCCTGCAGGGTCTGCCTCGGAATACTTGCTTCTAAGAGAGATGATAGCGCGCCGAGGCTTCCTGTTGTGCTTTGTTGTTGCAGGCTCATGTCTGTGTTTTTTTCTTCTTCTCACTCCTTCTTTTCGTCTTGCGTGCGAGTTTGTTAGACTAGGTGGGGGGGGGGGGACTGTTGCTCTAATAGTACTTCTTAATGATAGAACCTATCACGTCGTCCGGTAGACCACACTCTTGCAGTGCCTGTGTTGACCCTGGCGTAGGACGGTAGTTACTTAGTATTTTCCACGCAAGGGGCGCTTGCTGTTGCAGAATGTCCAGTTTGCCTCCAAAAAACAGCTCGAAATATGGTTTGAGCACATCGCTCGCGTACATCCAGAAACTATTGGACAAATGCAACAGATTCGTTCCGTAGTGCTGGTCGGACGACGTGGCTCTGCAGCAAAACACGTCCCAAACATACATCCACGCTCGGGCTGCGTGAAAGCTCGATTTAACTTTGATGTGTGGTTTGATCGACACCTGGCTCCAGGCACAAACACGACGCACGAAGGCGGTTTCAGGGTTTGTCACGTCCCAATCTTCTTCTTGGCTTTTTTCAGGTTCCGGACAAGGATAGCAGGCTAGCTCATGGAATTCAAAAAAATCGTCCCACTCTGCGCGGTTTTCTTGTATCTTCTTTTCCAGGTGTTTAGCCGACTTGTACACTTCTGTTCGCCAATAATCCCAGAATCCCCATAGCAGCTCAATTCTGACTTTTCGAGCCACGCGATTGCGGGGAGCTCCGATGAAGACCTTGGCATCCCATTCGTACCCATCTTTTTCCTGCAGAAAGCTGTTGATCGCAGCAGGGTCTTGCCGCCATTGCGTGTCGGTCGGGGCTTGTTCGTTTCGTCTAACAAACTGCAGAAGCTGCGCCAGGGGCAAGAAGAGCGCCCCGTCGGGAGACAGCCCTGCTTCGGGGCCCGACCGAAACACGGGCCGCAAGACCCCTGCTTCGGAGCCAGTCACTTGCTCGGGCCCAGTTCGGTCTGCCAAGGCACGTTGCGCTTGTTGCACCAGCTCACCCAATCTAGATAGAGCCGCCTGTCGCGCCTCCTGGTAGCCAGTTTTAGTTTCCCGTACAAGCCGACGCTCGAGTCTCTCCAGGTCTTCACTTATTTTGCGGAATAAATTGTACTTGTTGTTGTCTCTTACCATGGCGCACAGTCTGTGACACACTGCAGCTAGGTTTTCGTGCTGACATGGCGCCCCCTCGCCTTTGCTGTGTCGACATGACTTTTTTTTGCTTTTGGTCTGCAACAGGGCTAGCAAAGGCACCACACGTCCTAACTCTTGCAGGACCTGCCCTACGATGTTGCGCGTGAAGTAGTATTTTGTGTTAGACGCGGGTGTTGTTAGGAGTTCATTACTAAAATCGCCTGACAAGGATTCAGTTAGGATGGCATAAGCGTCCAACGGGCACTCAGCGGGGCTAACAATACGAACCGGTTTATTCGCAGCAAATTCTGTTCCGAGTGTACTTAAGAATTTCCGCAGGGCTTTCGTCACTTTGTCTTCTTCTTGTTGCATCATTCCAGAACCAGCGGTAGGAGATCAAGACCTCTCCCTCTCTCTCTCTCTTTTTGTCCTCTCACTCCTCTTCTCATTACTTAGTATGGCCCCTTTGGTTTCTTTCCCGCCGCCTTTTCCGAGCGGGAAGATAAGGGGGAGGGGGGAGAAAAAGGGGGGAGGGGAAAAAAAAGAAAGAAGGGAAGAGAACGGGGGCGCCCCCCTCCCCTTTTTTTTCAAACAGGATTTTCTCTTTCCCTCTTCTTTTTTTGCACAAGATTTGTCGCCAAATTTGCATATGTGTGCGCCCGGAATGATATGGCTGCGGAGTCTCGACAGGGGAGAAAGGGGGGGCGCCCGGCATTTGGGGGGGGGGGGGGGGGCTTAGTTGAGACGTTTCATGTATTTCTTTCGTAGCTTCTGCGCTCTCCCCCTCTCCCCTTGCCCTTCCCCTGTTCTTTGAGCCCCCCGGGCTCAGGGGGCTCAGGGGGGAGGAAGGGAAAAAAGGGGGGAGGGGGGGGGCGCCCCCCCCCCCATATAAAGCCACAAATCAACGTGCTCACTTTGTGACCTTTTGCCGGGGCATGGCCCTGCCTCTTGGCTTTATGGGCCCTGTCTTGAGGCGGCGCACTCTCTGGGACAGAGAGGCAAGGCCCCCGCGCCGCCTCATTGGAAGTTACTCGCGCCCTCCTGTCCCTCCCCCTCCCTCTACCGCTCCTAGTTTTCAGTGTCAAGTGTAAGACTTTTTCGAGTTTTCATTAAAAAACTTTTTTTGCAGTTCTTGGCGCCCCACTCCTCCTGTCCCTTGCCTTTCCTTCTCATTTTCTTGATTCTCTGTGCCAAAATTAAAGCTTTGTCAGGGATTTTTTTTATTAATTCTTGTAGTCCGGAGGTAGGGTGCGTCCGGCAGGGTCCAGCCGGGCAGTGCGTCTTAGCTTTCCCGGGGAAACAGCCGTAAGCGCCAATTTGGCGCCAAAATCTACTTGCGCAAAAAGAAAATCACACACAGACGCTCGGCTGGGCCGCCGTGAGGAAGACCTATTGTAGCCCTCCCTCTCACTTTCGTCGCCCCTCTCACTTTCGTCGCCCCTCTCACTTTCGTCGCCCCTCTCACTTTCGTCGCCCCTCTCACTTTCGTCGCCCCTCTCACTTTCGTCGCCCCTCTCACTTTCGTCGCCCCTCTCACTTTCGTCGCCCCTCTCACCTTTGTCGCCCCGCTCCCCTTTGCTCTGCACCTCCCTGCCTCTTGGGAAGGTGAGAGGGCCGAAAAACATTTTCGTGTGAGTAAAAAGCCCGCGGGGTTTCTCCCCGCGGGAAAACGTCCGATCTCTCTGCTAGCCTCCGGAACGGCCCCTGCAAAATTTGGCGCCAAATTGTGCCGTCCGGAGGTAGGGTGCGCCCGCCAGGGTCCAGCCGGGCAGTACGTCTTAGCTCTCCCGGGGGAACGGCCGTAAGCGCCAATTCGGCGCCAAAATCTACTTGCGCAAAAAGAAAATCCCACACATACGCTCGGCTGGGCCGCCGTGAGGAAGACCTATTGTAGCCCTCCCTCTTACTCTCGTCGCCCCTCTCACTTTTGTCGCCCCCTCTCACCTTTGTCCTCTGCTTATTCCTCCCCCCCTCCCCTCGTCCCTTGTTTGCGCGTTCCAAAAAAAATTGTTGCTTGCCACTTTTCATATTTCCGCAGATATTTCCGCATACCCTTGCAGAGGGGAGAGGCAGGGAAGGAGGAGCAGGGGCGCGCTTCGCCGGTGTAATTGACGCTGAATTAAAGCTCGACGGCCTTATCAAAGGGCAGGGGGCAGAACTGAAACAAAACTAAGAAGATGCCGCAGAGCTCATGCCGGGGCGCCCCCTCCCCTGCCCCGTCGCTCTCCCTCTCGTAGTTCTCAGTGCCAAGATTAAAACTATGTCAAGGATTTTTTATTAATTGTTTTTGTACATTCTTAGCGCGCCCCCGCCCCCCCCCCTTTTCACTCCCGCTCCCAATCTTCAGACAAAATCCGTGCGTCCTCCTCCCCTGGCTCTTTTCTTTCCCTCTCCTAGTTAGAGGAAGGGGGAAAGATGAGAGGGAGAAAAAAGGGAGTGAGAGTTTGACGAGGGGGGGTACAAATGCGCGAAAAGAGAGTAGCCTCTTACAGTACAAACATTTGTAATGGCAGCAAGTGCCAAAGGGAGCGACAGTGCCGCCTCGCTGACGCTAAGTGCGTCACAACATGGCGCAGACGGCTTTTTGCATCTAAGCCTGCGCGAGGCAGGTCGCTGTTTAGAGGTTGAAGCGACGACCCGAGAATGTGACGCTCGTACCAGCGGCGCCGAGCCCGGTGCGCAGGCCCATTGGCAGGGCAGCATTCGAGCTGAGGGAGACGTGGACGAAGACGAGTTGCGCGCCGCGGTCGCTTCGCTGGGCTCGGGTCTCCTCTGGATGTCTCTGCTTTTTCTCATGCTAAATTTAGCAGGCAGTCAAACAAAAAAACGCTCTAAGACAGTATGGTTGTGAATTAGGCAACCGTGAGGCACTGCGGCTGCGGCCTTGCAAGGAGCCAGCCAAAGGGTTCGTCCTTCTCTGGGCGGGTCTCCGCGTGACTTTGCGTCCGCAGACACGTGAGGGCGAAGCGCGGGTACATTTTGCGAGGATGCAATAAAGCAGACAAGAAATTTCTCATATTGCCTGTTTTTATAGGAGCTGGCCGAACTGCGTCTAGAGGTAGCGCGCCTGCGCTCCCTACAGGAGCGACTATCGGAGGTTTATGTACTAGACGCGAAAATGTTCGAGCGCTTTGGCTGGACGAGCCAAAGCGCGGCCTTCGAGTCCTGGGAAGATGGTCATCGGAAGATCTTGCCCCCCCAAGATCCGAGCGCGTACCCCGAAGGTGTCGGGGGTTGACCTACCATTTCCCGTGAGATTTTTTTCCTTTCCGTACAAGAGCTCGCGGGCCGACCGGGGTAAAGTGGCACCCGCGACCGAAGTAAGCGCTGGAGAAAAGCGAAGCGTGGCTTGTACAAACTTTCGCGGATTGCTGACTATTCTAAGTCATTTTGACCATCCGCGTTGCAAGAAGCTGCGAGCGGAAATGGCCAATATAGCTACTAGGGCATCCGCAGGCGACGAGGCTCTTGAACGGGCACTGCCGGTACGCAGGCAAGAGTTAAGCCCCGAATTGCGCGATTCAATGCGAGCGGGATTGAGGGGCTTTTGCGACCCTGCAATGGAAGAATGTTTGGCTCTCAAGACTACAGTGATCACGCAGCTGGAAAAACTACCGGAGGCCAAAGAGGCAATCATCACTCAACAGAATGCTCGACTGGCACTGACGGAAGTGGCGCTCCAAGCAAAGGACGTGGCGCTCCAAGCCCAAGACTTGGCGCTAAAACAGCAGCTAACCATTACTAGATTGGAACAACAAAACGCCGTTAAACGCCGGAAGCTCTTGATAGGCGCGGCCCCCGTGCTTACCGCAGAGGACGTTGAAGCCCCAGAGGATCGCACGCAGCACCCCGCGGGTTCTACTTGCAAGGGAGACCCACGCTGGTCGCGGCTCATGAACGAGCAGGCAAGGGTGTTTTGTGAGAAGCTGGCAAGGTCGTTAACCCTGAACGCAAAGCAAGTACGAGACCAATACCTAAACTTCACGCTCGTGGGGGACGAGGAGGATGCCGACTCGGCCGCTGCAGAGGCCGCGGCCGCGGCAAAGGTTGCGCGTGCAAACGAGGAGGCACTTGCGGCGCTCAGGCAGGCAGTTGCGCAAATATTACAACCAGCTGATCCGGATGTCCTAGACAGATTCAGCAGCGTGAATGGAACACATATCTACAGCGAAGTGGTCAGAGTCGTCTGCGCACGGCTTCCCCGATTCAACCTAAATAGCACAAACCTGCCCTTAGCACATTTATTCTTGTACCTCGTTCGCAAGAATGCCTGGGGACACGGTGAAGATCATGAAACCGAGCTGGAGCTAGAGGCCACTTTGGGCAAGGAAGTCCTGGGTGAAGATCTACACTTGTACACTCTGGAGGAACCGCAAGGTCTGGTACAGATCGACACTCCCGAGTTTGAAATGCGTGTCAAAAGCCTTAGGCTCCTCCGGGATAACAAATCCGACGCAATCCGATTCTTTGAGGAGCGCGGGATTCCTAGCAAGTATTTGCTTCGCTAAGACTCTTAACACGCAATTTAAGTTTGTCGTAACAGCTAGCCTGTGCTGACTTGAGACTGAAGAGCGACAAAGAGGGGAGAGCGCGTTACCACTCCTTTTGTTTCATTTCCTAGCTTACTTGCGCAAGTGGGCTAGACTTTTAATGCCAAGTGTAAAGCTTTGTGGAGCTCTTAATAAAAACAAATCGTACCCAAGAACGATGTCACTAATTCTAGGCCTGAATCGGCGTTGACAGGCCAAAGTTGGGAATTCAACCTGGCCGTACCTACCCCATTCGTCGAGTACGGTGAGCTGACCCTCCTGGGCTTTACTCCGAGTTGGATTAGGCTGGTCTCGGCGTCTGTCTCGCTGACAAACAACTTTGGTTCTGGCATGCTAGTCAGGAGCGTGGAAGGATTTCCTGCGAGCCTGCTGGGCTACAACGAAAGCCTGCCGTCGGTTCTGCAGGCGGCGGAGGCCTGGGACAAGGCCGGGGTGCCGGCGGCGGCACGCGGCTTGCTGTTAGCGCGGTCCTCGGCAGCCCTTCCCCCCCCCCCCCCCCTCTCCGCCGGCGGCCCGAACAGCAGCAGCGGCAACCTGAGCTCGACCACGCCGGCGGCACGCGCCGGAGCCTTTGCCAGGCTCTGCCTCGGCGCTGCGCCTGCGCGAGCAGTTGGTGCCGTCCTCGCCGCACGCGCTGGCAGAGCTGGAACGCACGCAGCACCCCGCGCTGCAGTTCTGGGACGACGCGCTGGCGCACGTGCCCGTGATGCGGCGCCAGGGGCAGCAGCTCAAGAGCGCGGCGCAGGGGGGGACGCTGCCTTTTTCAGCCATATCACATGCACAGAACGCCAAGCCGCCTTCGTTAAAAGCGCCATCAAGAAAGTACCAAAAAATCCGCCAGAACTCGTTCAGCCGGAGTCTCGACAAGGGAGAAGGGGGGGGGGCGCCCGGCATCGCAAAGCTTAGTTGAGGCGTTTCATTTTTTTTGGTAGCTTCTGCGCTCTCTCTCTCTCCCCTTGCCCTTCCCCTGTTCTTTGAGCCCCCCGGGCTCAGGGGGCTCAAAGGGAGGAAAGAAAAAAGGGGGGAGGGGGGGGGTGCGCCCCCCCCCCCCCCTTGTGGGCTCCCAAAAAAAAGTTTACTTATTTTTGCTCCCCTTCAGCCCGCGCCAGCGGGCTGGCTTCTCAATGCCAAAACTAAAACTGTCAAGAATTTTTTATTTGTACATTCTTAGCACGCCCCTGCCCCTTCCCTTTTTTTCGGTTCCAATGTAAGACCGTCGATTCAGAGTATTCTTTTCTGCACTTTCTTGGCGCGCCCCCCTCCCCCCTCTCCCCCTTCTCTCTCCCGCTCCCTATTCACGGACGGGGAAAGACTAAGACAATTCGTGCTCTCCCCCCTCCCCTGCCTCTTCCTTCTCTCTCTCTCTCTTACTTCTCAGTGCCTAGTGTAAGACCTTGTCGAGTTTTGAGAAAAAAGATTTCGCACATTCTTTGGCGCCTTCTTTCCCCCCCTGCCACTTCTCTCGCCAGCTCCCAGTCCTATCCTAGTTCTCAGCGCCAAGATTAAAAGCTTTGTCAGGGATTTTCTTATTATCTTTTTTCGTACGGCAGACACGCGATAACTGGGAAGCCTGTCGATAACACCGTGCGCGGGCCTCTGGCTCGTGCCCGGCCGGCTGGGGCGTGCCCAAAAGATACGTAAAAATCAGTCTTAGCAACGACGTGTACGTAGTCACTAGATCCAGTGGGCGAGACTGCAAGATCTGTTCTTGAGCAGACATGATGAGAGAAATCTGTGTCTCCGCTGGGTGCGCACGTTGTTCTTTTTTCAAGCCCAAAGGAAAGAGGGGAGCGCCCCCCCCCCCCCGCCTCCTTCCACGTTGCGAACCTGCTGCAAGAACGGGAGGGAGAGGTGGGCGGGGAAGGGGGCGGCAGGCCCCCGTGCTTCCCCCCCCCCCCCTGACTTTCCCTTTCAGGCCGCTTGCGGCCTGCTGATTAATAAAAGAGAGCCCTGCAGGAAATGCCGCGTGTTCACAAGCCGCATTGCCCTCTGAAGCATACCTTGCAACAGCAAGGGCCCATTAATGGTTCGCGTCCGGTTTTTTATTCACGACGCTCGTCAGAGCTATGGCAGATCGGGCTGCAAGTGTTTGGGCCAAACCCGCCGTTAGTCTCTGACGATTGTTTTGAAGACAATCAGAGTGCAAGCACTGCCAGACAAGGTTTAGAGCTTCTGAAAAAAGAGTTAACGTATGAACCGTTCAATGTTCCAAAGGTGCTCACTGAACAAGTACACATGGACCCTAGCGGGCAAGGCGAAGTCGATCAAAACTGTGTAGAGCTGCAAGCAGTGCCAGAAGACTGGGCCCAAAAACCTTGTGTGATTGCGACATGTCGCAATGCCAGATTTCAAGCTTTGTTCTTGAGCAATAGCAGGGATATAGCTATAGAAGAGCGTAACCCTGTCTTCATCTGGAAAAAGTCTCTGGTATTCAAGGAAATCACGTCTGATATTAACAAGGAAATTAAGACGGCACCAGAGACCAACAAAGTGTTTCTTGAGGTGAGCATGCAATTATACCTGCATCGTGAGACGAATGGCATTGTACCCACGGTTCTGCGTGCGTTTAGGACCTGGAGCAGTCGAAGTGGCCAATATAGCTATTGGATGTGCATGCCCGTGGCCGGTGTGTCCTTGCAATCTGCACAACTACAAAACCCCGATGAAACAACAAAGCAGTCCATTTGCGACGCCATTATCCGAGACGCTACACGTGAGCTAGCTGTGTTGAAGACAAATCGCTTTGTGGCGATAGATTCAGCTGCACAGAACTACCTGTACTCAACAAGCAAGCAAGCGCTGCGTGCGATTGACTTTGATAACAAGCGGATGCTGTTTGTTGAACCAGCTCCAGCCGACTCCAAAATGGACCATCGCTCGGCCCGTCACAATACTTTTATGTTTAATTTTTATGGTTTTCGGCTTTCGAACCCAGGTCTGCGTATGCCTAAGGTGGAGCAAGTAGTAGCTTTTCTCAATGCAATGTCCTTCTACTGCGGTTGGTGCGGAACCCTAGGCTCCGTAGACAAGTATGGCTTTGAATGGTTGCCTTTCAACACCGTAGTAGGCGTGGTAAAAGATTGTTTCGAAAACACATCTGAGATAGTGCACAGGGTTGCAGCAATTTGGTGCGCGGATGTGTTAATGCAACAAAGGATACATAGCCCCGTTTACTACTGGTATTGCTATCTTGTCAGATGTAAAACACGTTGGGACAAGAACATACTCGTACCAAAATACGGGAAAGATTACGAGGCTGCAGAACGAATTAAACTCACCGGATCGTGGCTGCAGCATCTGGGTTTGCTAGGCAGATTGGCAGGCCAAGACGACCAGTCTCTGTCATTCCAGGAGACTAACTCTGACCTGCTACGATTGACACAATACAATTTCCCTGTTGCTAAGTCAGATAAACTGCATTCCATTCTGTGCGAAATGACGATGGAACTAATTACGTTGGTGCTGCTGCACTACTCTAAGTTGAAAGACTCCCGGGACAAAGACTCTGCAGTCCTGAGATGTGCCTGGATTCCAGCGCGCATCTGTCATCCAGCTTCGAAGGCCATGTCTTAATTTCTTCTTCAGAAAATTAGGGCTCGTCATTTTCATGGTTGTTTAATTAAAGCTTGTAGCTTTTACACATCTATCGCTCAAAGCTAGTGGCGCGAGTCCTGGTGAGCCGCCTGTCTGTACCACAGCGTGGCTTGGCGGTCATTGCTCATATCAGCAATCCCCGCTGCGTACCGGCGCCCGAGCTCGTCCTGTGCTGTGGACAGGCCCAGCACAGCAGCTTGTCTGTACCAGCAAAAGGCAGCATGCTCACACTGGGGCGTGCTCCGCCCGGCCGCAGAGCGTCTGCCTAATTCAAACATTGCCTCAGAGCTGCCCTCGTGTACCATTCGGAGGCCTCGCTGGGATTCAAAGCTAAGCTTGGCTCTGTCCGGCAGCAACCTGCCAAACGAAACTGTGACTCGGCATGGCCTTGCATGGCAGCCTGCCTGTACCAAGATACTGCCTGGTGCTGATCTTGGACAAAACCTCTGGTGCCTGCTGCGTAACGCTGGGCTAGCTCGTGTTGGGCCTCCGGCCGGCGCTGGCGCTTGGCCGCTCGAAGCAGCGAGTCAGGATCCTGTACACGCAAGCGCCTTAGCCAGCGCCGCTGCTGCCGCCCCGTCTCCTTGGAGACGCTCTGTGCAGCCTGCTCGCTGCGCACTAGCAGCAGGAGTCTCTGTAGCCCGGGGAGATCCACCCGCCAGCTAACCAGCAGGTCGCAGGCTGCGCCTGCCCGGACTAGTACGTACTCAGACGCACCGCCCAGGTTTCGTAAATCTGCTGGCTTGAACCAACTCGTCGGCCTTAACTCTTGTAGGATCTGACGGGGGGTCGGCCCTGGCCGCACGCTGCGCCTGACCAGCTCCCACCGACACCAGTCGCGCCCGCCGAGGAGCGTAAAAAAGGCCATTGTGCGCACACGATCTTGGCTGGACGCGGGCCTCGGGCTCGTGCCCGGCCGGCCGGGGCGTGCCCAAAAGATAAGTAAAAATCAGTCTTAGCAACGACGTGCACATCACTAGGTCCAGTGGGCGGGACGGCAAGACCTGTTCTTGAGCAGACATTACGAGAAGAATCTGTGTCTTCGCTGGGTGCGCACGGTTTTCTCTTTTTTACACACAAGCCCAAAACCGCAACAGTGTCAAGTTTTTAATGAAGAGTTTTGTACTTTTGTTGCTGTTTCTGACTGTACGAGGGTGGCAGGCCGCGCAGGCGGCCTGCCAAACTACGGGTTAGTGCCGTGAGTAAAGTAGAAGAGACAGCCCACGTTATCAGTGTAGGTGGCGCCGCCGCTGGTGTGCGGACAGTTCGTGCATGGTCGAACAAACAGACCCCCGTCCCAGTCACCAGTATTGTATCTATTCCATGTCAGACAGCGATCCGGCCTCTCCTTGAATTTTATCAGATACCTCTGGGCGTCATCACCAGAACCCAAGGAACCGTATAGTTCGAGCGTAAATTTGAACCTGGCATCGAACGCCGCTCCATCCTTCCAGTTATTGGTGTCCGTAGCGGTTAACACCCAGTCATTATTATTAAGATGGAAGTCTGTGTACAAGTACAGGCCTCCGACCTTGAGGAGAAACGAGCCATCGGCGGCTTGCCTGTAGACATAGGCGCATCCATCGGATTCGGCGCACTTGGAGCTGGCATGGTAGAAGGCTGGGCGGTTTACGTTAGCTTTAGTGAAAACGCAGTCTTGGCCTCGCTCTGTCCGCATCCTGGCCCACTCCAGGCAAGAAAAGCCGCCGGTATGGTCAAAGCAAGTCTTGCTTGGGTTGAAGCTGCGGCTCTGATCGTAGCAAGTGCCTTGTTGTGTACACTCGTCGACGTTAGTGCACACGCGGCCGTCTCCGCTGTAGCCTGGTTTGCACGCACAAGTGTAACTGCCGTACGTGTTGGTGCAGATTGCAGCTACGTTACATTGGTGTGTGCGGAGTACACATTCGTCCACGTCGGGTGATCGAGTAGGTGTACCAGTGCGCGTGGGGGTGCGCGTGGGCGTCTGGGTTGGGGTGGGGGTCCGAGTCGGGGTGGCGCTGGCGTAGCGCGTCAGCACGTACAGCTCCGTCCCGTCTTCGCCGCAGCTCTGCAGGCTCAGTGCAGTGCTGGCGCTGCTGGCTGCCACGCACAGCAAATCGTCCGGCGCCACCAGATTGTACAGGGGCCCCGCATAGCCGGGCTGCACCCAGCGCGGCTTGGGGAATGACACCCGACGCAACGTGAACCACCTGACGGAGCCGGGGGGCTCCAGGCCGAGCGGGTGGGATTCGAACTGCCAGCCGCTGCGGTTGCCGCCCACCACTACGGGCACGCTCTGCCACTGGTAGGGTGTGGTCTCGTTGTAGAACGAGACGGAGTAGCGGACACGATCTGCGTGCGGCTCCAGGGTAGCCAGCATGGACAGGTCAGCCAGGCCGGCGGCGCTGGCGCGTGGGTCCAGTCCTGCGGTAGTCTGAAGTACCGTAAGCGTAGTGGTCCCCCGCCCCTGCGCCCGGAGCCACCACAGCTCTTCTTGGTCCTGTTGCAAATTAGTCAAAAAAACCGAGACCACCAGGTACACGGGCCCGTAGCGCGCCTCGTAGGCTAGAGGCGTGGGCAAGGGCAGAGGCAATGGCGTGCGCGATGCGCTGCTCGAGAGGCTGGGACTGTTGAGCTCGCTTTCCCGCAGCAACTCAAGAATAACGCAGGTTGGTGACTGATCCTGCCAACCCGACATAACAGCGCCGCCTACCACGATGGGGCGGTGGATACACCAGTTGTAGAGTGTCGAGGAGATCAGCCATGTATATTGCTGTTTGTAGGTGCAAACGTATTTTTGGCTTAGAATAGATCCACCAAACGATCCACCAAGCTCCCATAAAGTACTAGGAGGAGAGGAGCCCCACATTAACGCGGTAGGCACGCTGCCAGCCTCCGATGAGCAGAGTCGCCTCGCAACCCCCCATGCCGACCGATTAGCCGCGTAGGTCTGTGCGCTGTATTTTAGATATGTGAGCGGACTAGTAGGGTCCGCGTAACGCGAGAGGCGGCCATCGCTCCACCCGACTGCGCAGCGTCGGAACCCTGTTTGGTTTGTAGGGCACGACTCCCAGGTGCTAGTCTGCGTGCACAGACACAGCCCAGAGTACATGTCCCGGAGGAGCCGGAGGGGGGGAGGGGGAGAGGTCGACGGCGTTTGCCTGGGTGATTGCGTCGGCGAGATCGAGATGGTAGGTGAGCGGCTGGGGGTAGCCGTCGCCGTGGGTGAGCGTGAGGGTGTGCGGCTGGGGCTGCGGGACGGCAGGCTCCAGGGCGCGTTGGCGCTGAGCGCGCGCGTGCGGGCCGACAGGTGGCAGCTGGTGTCGGAGGGCACTGGCTCCTCGCAGCGCTCGCCCATGTAACCCTCGTCGCACAGGCACACGGCGTACGGCCGCTCCGCCAGCCAGCTCTGTTCTGCGCCGGCCGCGCTCAGCGCGGCCGCCCAGCGCCCGCGCTCGCACAGCTGCCCCCGCCCGTGGCAAAAACTGTGGCGCGGGCAGCAGCCCGCGGCGCCCCCCTCGTTCCGCCAGCAGCGGCAGCGGTCAAACTGGCAGCCCAGTTCTCCGGCCGCACAAAACTCTGCTGTGGCGCAGGCCGTGCACGAGTCCGCGGGCCTCGCGGCCAGCGCTAGCTCGTAGGGCCTGCAGGGGGAATAGCGCGTGTCGTGCAGGCTCCGGTCGCAGGAGCGCAGCCGCAGCATGCCGCTGTCCGGGCACACAGTGCGCGGCTCCGTCCAAGCCCCCTCGCCGGTGCCGGCGCAGCCCGCGTAGCTCGGCAGCTCTCCGCGGCACGGCCAGCGGCAGTACACGCTGCAGAGCCTGCCGGCGGCCGAGGCGTCGGGCACGGAGTTCACGAGCCAAGGCTGCGGAGCGTGCGCGTTGCTGCACAGCACGATGGCCGAACGCGCGGCTTCGCAGGGCTCGGGGCCTGCCAAGGAGTCGCTGCTGCCGCTCAGGAGCAGCCTGGGCGGTACGTCCAGGCACTCCACCGTGTGGGTCGCCGCGAGCGTGGACACGTTGACATTGCTGTAATTGTGACAGCAGTAGCGCCACGCGGGCAGCCCCGCCGCCGAGGAGGGGGGCGAGGGTTCCAGGCCGCACACTACCGCGAACCAGTTCTGCTTGCCGCTTTGTTCCAGCACCGCACCCATCCCCCAGGAAGCCAGCGCCAGCGCCTGGCCCGGGCGGGCCGTGAACAGTTGTTCGAGGCGGGTCAGGTTGGGCGTCAGCCAGCGCCTGGCGACCAGCTCCACGTCGGTGGCGAGCCAGTCCCAGGCCGAGTCCCGGCGGCGGCCCGCCGGCCCCAGCCTCCAGCCCAGTGGGTTCGGCCGCTCGGCCTGCAGCTGGCGCAGGTCCAGCGGCGAGCAGAGCAGGGAGTACGCCTCCACGTCGGATCTGGGCACGGGGCACGCGTCGCCATACAGCACCTGCGGGTTGGAGCTACACCACACCAGCTGCCTAACCCGCAGCAGGTCGTCCAGGCCTGTTGCGTTGGGCAGCCATTCGCGGCAGTAATTATTGCTGCCTAACGGGACGGTGGCAAACCCTCGCCACCACCCACTGTAGGCCGTCAAGTTGAGGTTGACGCGCCAGGAGACCTTGCTCGTTAGCCCCCCGAGCTGATCTGCCAAGCTTACGACGGCAATAGCGAGCAGGGCCCAGAACCACTGCATTTGGCTTGTTCGTTTTTTTGGCTTGCTAGTTTTTTATTAAGGCAACTTTGACGTCTATAGCTCACTACCTCCTCCCCTCCCCCTGCCCCCTCCCCTCCCCGCTTTCTCGCCCTCTTGTTCCTTTTAATAATTTCGTGCCTCCCCCCTCTCCGTTCGTCTCTAGGGACGCAAGTATGCAAGCACGGAAAGCAGGCCCAATGTTTGCGTCGCCAATTTTGTCTGTTAACCTTGCTGCGATCGTATTCAACTTAACTTGCGGGTGGAGAGCGAGTTTGAGCTGTACTTGCCGAGGTTCTAGCAGGAGATAGGCAGCGATAGCAGAGGACTGGTAAGCGCATTCCCAACCCTGGCGTTGTTCGCAGCCATGGATAACCCTCAGCTGGATTTCAACTCCTCCGCCCTTGCCCAACGTCAGCATCTCCTGCAGGTTGTTCCTCACACGGCTGGCAGCGGCAACCAACGCTTGACTGATTGGGGAAGATTCCCGCAGAGTGTTTATGACCAGCAGAGTGGCTTGCTTCAGCCCGACCGCCAAGATCATGGTGCTCCAATGTGCTCCAGCATCCGTGCCATAACCAGTACGCTCCAAGATGCCTCCCCCAAACCCATTGTTGATTCCAGACAAGAAGAACCCCGAATCGTGAGCTGAAACTTCTTCTTGGATTTTCTTTGCAGCTTGGCTTCTCCATCCGTCCACTGCTTCTTCGTGGCAAATGGCTTGCATGTCCAGACAATCAATAACCTTAGCTTCAGGGACGCTTGCCGCAATCATCTTAAGCAAAAAGGTCAAAGTGTCAGCGTTGGCAAATTCTGCGGGCTGGGCACGCATATTGTCCAAGACAGAGCTTGGCCTAGGAATATTGCAACTTTTGGCAGCAAGCTCCTGCAGCCATGCAGAAGAAGAAGAAGAAGAAGAAGAAGAAGAAGCCTGCCCCCTCCTCTTGTCCCCCCCTAGTGTAGTTCCGATCGGATTGATTTGGTACAGGATCAACGCAAACAAGTACCCGGTATAAAACCTCTCTCTTCCTTCTAGTGTGGCAACGGCTGCCTTCGTCTCTAGTGTGTTCCTTGGTGTACATGTCCTGTAGGCGTGCGTTATCATCTGCCGTACTACAGCACCCGACGTGGACCTAGCGTTCTGAAACTCCCCAAGGGCGTGCGCGTCGAGATACTCCACCTGAATAGCTTCCGGCGCCGGGTAGGCTAAACGCCCGCCCGGGTGTAGGGCTTCATGTAGTAGATCCCTATTCAAGCCACACCACACGAGGCGGTAGAACTGGATAAACTCCTGAGAGCCCCTCGTATTCGTCTGCACAAATTTAAAGCCCAGCAATGGAGACCCACCTAGACTTTCAGAAATGGCTTCAAGATCGATTCCCTCGGGGGTCTGTCTCGCTAGCTCTCGTAGCTGCTCGAGGCGCCTTCCCGTTTCGTAGTAGCCAAGGTACCGCCAATGCTCCACCGGGCGAAGCTCCGCAAAAATATGATCCTTTTTGTCTCGTACTGGCAACGACCACCAAGCGCTGCGGCAAAGATATTCGCGCACTAGCCTCAGTTGCTTCGTCACAACCACTGAGCGAAAGTCCTCGAACCTCAACTCTTTTGCTGGTACATTACCCCCCACGGAGATGATAATGGCCCCCTTGTACCAATACCGCAAGCACAATGCGCAGTTGCAGTCCGTGGCTATCGGACACGATAGGAGGGCCTTTATGCTAACCAGACGATTAGCGGGCGGATCCTGGGATTTGTTGTTCGCCCATTTCCAAAGGTCCTCGCACCCAAGCCCGCACAACAAGGGGAGCAAGCGATTGCGTGAGACAGAGCCCCTGGCGCACAGCCCGTCCCAGCCGGCTTTGCTCCATAAATCGGCAACTGTCCAAGAGCCCAAATCAAGACCAATGGCAGCGTAGTCCCGCCCCTCTTCTCTGCACTCGCCGGGGGGTTGCCAAAGGCCCAGGTGCATTCCCAAGGAAGCATGGGAAGGGCGTGGGCGCGTGCCAAAGGAGACCCTAGCCAGATTCTCCTCTGCTGAGACGTCTGCGGCTGGCACTACGTAGAGGTGCAACCTTCTTCGAGAAATCGCAACAGTATGGTTTCCACGCGCCGAAAAAGAGCTCATCGCCGCACAGCCCGGGTTCCCCCAGATTTTGGAGGTCAGGCAGCGGTAGCAGCCGCAGGATGGCAGCCCAGACCAACAGTCCTTTTGCTTGGGCCGCTCCGTTACCCACTTAGAATCCAAGTATTGTATGCATACTGGGCAATTGCATGGCTTTTCAAGCTCGCAAGGGTACCTTGCTAACAAGAGGCAGGACCAGCATTGGCATTCTTCAGCGGTTGTTGCTTTACAGCCAATGCTAGCAAGAGAAAGCAAAGCGCCGCAGTTTTCGCTAGCTGACAGTAGGTGTAACTTTTCTAGCGACCGCAGCAAATTCAGGGCGATATTATTGCCTGTCTTGACGAATTTCACTTTTGAGACAACATCACTTAGCAAAGGCAGAGAATCGCTCGCCTCTTCAGCGTCGAACATGCGCGGCGTGTGTTCGACGCTGAAGCGTCGTCTAGTGTTCCTTTATATGTCTTGGCCAAGAGGGGGGAAGGGGGAAGCACCCCCCCCCTTTCTTGCCTCCCCCTCCTCTCCCCCCACCGCCCCTCTTGGGGTAGGGTGGGGGGGGCACTCCCCCCCCTCCCTTCTTTGGTCATTGTTCTAACAAAAAGGGCAGTGTGTTTTCCTGTGCATTATCTTTTCCCCCCCCCCGCCCCCACCGGCTTTTTAAACACAGCTATCAACCATGCCCCAGCACGAACGCCCCGATGACGACCTAGCAGCGGCACCTGTTTCAAAAAAACTCAAAACGGCGCCAGCCCCGGAGCAAGCAAAGGAACCAGCCACAAAGGAACCAGCGACCGCGACCGAGGAGGCGCAGGTCGCGAGGGGGCCAGCTGCGGAGAAGCAGAACAATCACGGGACCAAGGCGCAGGTCGCGGGGGAGCCAGCCACGAAGGAACAGACAAGCCACGAGACCGAGGCGCAGGTCGCGGGGGGGCCAGCCCCGGAGAAGAAGGCCTCCCCCCCTCCAGCGAGGGCACCAGCGACGGCGCGCCGGTGGGAGAAGCCACGACCTTGCAGCCGACGACGCCGGGTGTTGAATAAACGAATTGAGAGGCAAGTAAATTTTTAGTTATAATTAAAAAAAGAAGATCACTGTCAAAGCCTAGCTTTGGTCGCTAGAAAGCGCTTAATCGCTTGTTTAAGTACATGAGTTTGGCCACACAACCCGTTTTGGGAATCGGTGTACCACGTGAGTGTGTGCTCGTAATATGTCCTGTTTCTGCTTGCAGGGAGCTCGACCGAGAGGTGTTGAATTAAAGGTTTGGACAGACCTACTAACACCAGGCCACACAGGCTGCTCTCTTGCTTTGTATTGCCTAGCGGTAGTATTAAGTCAAGAATTTTTGCTAGGTCGCCAGCAGTGGTTGCGTGCAGTACGTAGGTATTGCGGAGGCCGGGGTCGGCCCCCGCCGACCCCTCGACCACCTCTTTAAACGCTCGGCATTGACCACCCGGCATTAGTTTTCTAAGACGATTATGCAAGAAATCGCTGGCGGGGCTTTTTGCCTCGCCGGAATAAACAACCAGATTTCTTGACTTTTGGAACAGGCGGTTGGAGGGGTCCGCGGCCAGTAGTTCTAATTCCCTTTGCACGCGCTGCAGCTGGTTCTGGTTCTGCGCTGGCTGTTTTCTTTTCTTGGGTTTTTGCCGCTTGTTCCCGCTGTGCTTAGCTGGCTTTTGTGGCGGTGGTGGCAGGGGGTCGTAGCTGTCGACCGCTTGTCTGAACACATGGAAGTGGTCGGCGAGCCCCCGCTTGGACCAGCTGTACCACGTGAAGGTGCGCTCGTAGAACTGTGAGTTACCCTTACCTTGCATGGCTATGCGGAGGTAGCGAATCATGTCGACTGGCAGCCCCACCAGCGCCAAACCACCTGTGTTTTGTTCCCGCTTCCCGTCCTTAGCCGGCAGAACGCTGTTTAGGATGTGCAAGAGCTCGCGCTTGTCGCCGGCGTATATCACGTAGGTGACAGCGCCTGGCTGTCCGCCCTCGCACTCCCCTGACGACGCGCCCCGGAATTCGCGACACTTTCCGGGAGCTAGATAGCGGCTCAGGGAGCTGTACAAGGCGCGGCTCCCGGGACTTTTGTTGTCGTGGTAGACGACCAACTGTCTGCCTTTCTCAAACAGCGGATCATTGCTTTGCTGCAGCAGCTCTAGCTCTTTGTGTACGAGCCGCTCTTCGGGACCCTGACTGCCTCCCCCTGGGGACGCGGCCGGTGGCCGGCAGGAGTCCGGTCGTTTCCTCTTCCCTGACAAAGACGAAAGAAGCGTCACCCGAGACTCGGTCTCGGTCACACTCTCGGTCTCGCTGTTAACGTCGTCAAGTGACAGCGAAGCCCCGAGGGGAATATAGTCGAAGGGAATCGCTGGGCTTGCGCTAGCGGGGCTGCTTGGGCTGTTCCTTGGGCTGTCTAGGATGCTCCGCTGATGCTGTTTGCGCGGCCTCTCCGCCGTCGGCCATAACAGGTCCTTTAGCTGCTTGACGGGGTAGTGCATGTTGGGGCCAGGCACTACTTTGACGGGCGTCCTGATTGGCGCCGCGTCCAGCCCAGCCTGCCATTTCCAGCTGTAATAAGGCTGTGCAGCGCACAGCCTTTCTTCGATTTCAGCCGCGGTCGTTTCGTGTGTTGGTGCAATTGTGACGATGGTTGCGCCGTCCGGCGGGCCAGGCCCGCCGCATGGTACCGCTAGGGCCCCTGGGGGCCAATTGCTTTCTTCACAATACCAATAAAAACGTGCGTTGGACATTTTTCTTGTTTCTCTGTTCCTTTTCCTTTAATTAATAACTTTGCCGCTCTCTCTCTCTCTCTTTCGTTCCCTTCCCCCTCCCCCGGCGCGTGTTAGCAGTTACAAGGCTTGCTTTTGTCCCGATTGCACTCGTAAGCGCCCAAGCGACACAAGATGCGCGTCGCAAGTTTGGGTCCCAAGCGCCGTGGCGGCGCGGCGGGCCGGGCTCGGACCTGCAGCGCTGCCAACTCCTGCCTGCAGCCCGCACCCCCCAAGTCCAGACATCTCTTGACTAGTTTGGCTACCGTCGGGTAGCGCGCACATAGCGCCCTAGCCACCGCGGGGCTGACCCCTCGGATTGCGGCGTAACAGCCAAGCCGCTCGGCCTGCCCGAGCGACAGGTCTGACCCCGCGCGATAGGTGCGGCGCCCCTGGCGCGCGCGCTCGTGTACTACCGCGGCTTGCAGCTTACCGCTATCGCCTGTTGTGGCCCGTTGTTCTCCCGTAGCAATGCCTGTTGTGGCTTCCCAAGCACGAAACAAATTCAAGATCAGCACTGCCGTGTGCAAAATGTGGGCGGTATTGAAGGACTGGAAACCGTACTTAATTTGCGTACTACACTCGGTAGAGCGCAACAGCGCTAACGCCGCCGCGTCTGGCTCGGAGCCGCCCTTGCAGACCACCTGCGCCCGCTTCAAGCCTAGCAGCAAAGGACTCTGTGCGTTTGTTTCGGCTTGCAGCAGCCAGCCGGGGCTTTCGAAAATGTAGCCTACGCAACCGCTGCGCTGCACGGGTTCTTCGCGCACCCAATCCGCCAGCGCCTCACGCTGTGCCTGGAAACGACCCGAGTAGATGCCCTGTAAACAATCGTCCGCTCGTTTGCGTTCAAACAGGCGTCTGGTACGCCCTTGCATGCGAAAGGCAATGTCGCCCAAGGGTAGCTCCTCGCACGCGACAAAGGGCAGCCCCTGCAGACAGCGCCGCAGCCCCGCTTCCCGGTGGTCCAGAACCAACATCACCTCCATGGAGGCTTGGGGCGCAGCAGCGAGCCAGCTGCCCGTCCAGCGCCGCGCGGCCCCACGGCTCAGGTCCTGTTCGCTTAGCCTGGCCAGCTCCGCCGCCAGCTCCACCGAGTAACACCTGGCTGTTCCTTCGGTCAAGCCTGGTATTGCTGCGCGCAGCCCCGCAAGTCCCTGCCAGTTCACCAACAGAAACTTTTCCCAAAAAAGCTTCAGCTCGGCGCTGGTAGGAAGAGCGCTGCGGGAAACGGAATCTTGTGCCAAATTTTCCCACGCCGCCAGGCGTGCCCGTGAGCCAGACACTGGACTCAGCTGCGCAAGAGCCTGCACGCACGCCTCTGCTACGACCCGGTTTGTATCGGAAGGCTCTTGCTTCTGCTGCATCAAGAATCTGACGACAAAAAACTTACAACTCTATTTGTAGCATTTGTAATGCCCTTTCCCCCCCCCCCCCTCCTTTCTCTCTCTCTCTCTCTCTCTCTCCCTGGCCCCCCTCCCCTTTTTTTCTCCCTCCCTCCTCCCTCCCTCCCTCCCTCCTCCCTCCCCCTCTCTCCCCGGCCGATGCCTCCCCGGCCGATACCTCCCCGGCCGCAAGTCTATCTTGGACTTTTCCTCACTTGATATATATGCTTAAATATCTACAAAGATCTGCTGTCAACATCTGCTCGCAGATCATGTTTGAGGAGTATGCAAAGCAAAGCACACCATCATCACCGATACGCGATCTCCTATCCTGTCTCGATGTCCTTTTCTGTGGCCTTATGGTGCTGGCTTACGCTATAATTGTGATCAATGTGGCACTGCTGTTCGATCAGCCTTGCACCGAGCACCTCACCTCGCTGCGTTTGGCGCTGTCGGTGGCTGCCATCCAGCTGATATACGTCTTGTTTGATTGCTGCTACTTGTTTTACTACTCTCAGCCCCGCGGAAAAAGTGCTTCTTCTTCTGACTCCCGCAAAAGAACTGCTGCCGGGTCACAAAAGTTCAGGGCAAACGAATTCTTTCGTTTGCTCGGCTGTTACGTGTCGACCACCCTGACGCTCTTTCTGGTGAGACAAGAAAAGCTCGAGGACATCGATGCTTTGCTGGTTTTTTCTGCGATGAGCGCTGGACTGAACGTAGTAGCCTTGATGGTTGTCTACTGGACAGATAAGACTAGTGGTTGGATGTTATTCAGTCAATTCTGTCAAGCGGGTATGTTGGCCAGTTTGTTTACCTATTTTTGTGTACGGCTTTCTAAATTGGAAAGAGTGCCAGACGTCCTCTGGTCGCAGGCCGCCTGCGGTGTACAGGCAACGGCTTTTTTTACTCTTGTGCTATTCTGTGCTCTTAGCTTTTTAACTGGCGCCAGAACCTTTGCAAAATACTTGGATCTGCTCTCTTTTTGCTTTAATTATACCGACGACGACGATGGGAAGTCTGAATACGGTAGGAGTTTTACACTACTGTCCTCCCTGGTGCTTGTAAGCGACTATTTGCTCATGATGGCGCTCTATGAAATATGCGATTAATAAGGCCAGCAAATTAGGATTTCCCAGCAGGGCCGGCAGTTTTATTAAAGAAAAAAAATTTGTGACACACAACCCCATTTCTTTGACCAAGAAGCAGGAGGGGGGGGGGGGGAGGGAAGCAAAGGAGGGCGGGGGGGGGGGGGGGGGAGAAGACGGAGAGGGTTGCTGTGGTGCAGGGGGGGGGGCTCCCCACCCCTTTGGCCACTCGACAAAACAGATCGAGAGAGAGGGGCTTAGAACATTAAAAAGGGCAGAACCGGTGGAGGGACCCGGTGGAGGGACTTTTGATGAGATCGGCGCGGGGTGTGTCAAAGAAGCAGCGCACTAGCAGCAAGCCCTTGGGAGACATCACTTTGTATTATCTCTCTGAAAACGCATACTCGCCTTTAATGTTAGCCTTTGAGGAGGCGCAGGGTGGGCGCGACCAGACTTCCTTACGTTTGGTAGAGTGTCTTTACGTGACAACCCCTAAGGGCAAAGATCTACAGGTTTCTATACAGGGCCGAGAGCTCCGTCTTTTTCAGCGGCGGAGCAGCCCTAGCCTTCGTCCTGGCAGCAAGTATGCGGCGCCCGGCAAATCGATTGGTTTTGGCGAGAAAGCTATGCTGGAACAGCGTGTTTCTTGGGCCAAGCAAAGTTACACTGTCGTGGGTGTGAGCGGTCCGCTGCGAGGCACCACCAGAAGCCGCGACGAGGCCTTTTATCGTCAGTGGAAAGAAAGCGTGCGACAGCTGTGCCAGTCTGGCGCCAGTTTTGGCTCCGTGGTGACACGACTATCGGATACCTGGCGATTGAGCCCTCCAACGCGATTAGCTCTACTGCCTGTTTGGTCTACGCAGGAGGCAAGGCCGCGGGCCGCGGGGCCCGACGACGGGTTTGAGAAGAAAGAAAACGACATAAAGCGAGACGACCTGTATCCCCCCTCGCCGGACACCATGGAGGACTGGTACGGCACTGGGACAAAGACGATACAGCCTAGTAGCACCGGCCAAGGCCAAGCCGCACAAGAGCTTGTCCATTACTTGTACGGTGAGCCGGCGGGCTCGCGGGGCCCCGCAGAGTCACACGTTGCACCCGTCTTGGACGAGCTGCGAGAGCTGCTGAACAAGACTCAGCAGTGCCTGGCGCTCGCGCGGGGCTGCCTTTTGCGGCGGGGGCCGGACCTCACTCGTACAGGTCTTCCAATATTCTAGAGAGACTGTCGGTATTGTCGCGTGCTAGTCTGGTCCACCTGATATTTCTGTTGTCCCAGCAGGGGTGTTTACCCTGCAGGGGCTCGCAGCTTAGATCATTAAACTCTGTTTTTTTTCCTGGCGCGAGATCCTGCAGGGCAGAGGTTTCGGGCGGAGCAACCGCCGGATTGGCCTGCACCACACGCCGAGTGTACGCCTTGGCTGTTGCCAGCACGAGCCACAACATTAAAAATAAGAACCCCAACCAGAGGTAGGCACTTAAATTGTACAGACCGGACCGGATGCTCTGCGCTATCGTATGATTCAAATACCTTACGGCTTCTTCCAAAAGCCACTCTGCTAAGCGAACCAAATCTATATCTATCATTTAACCGGGGGGGGGTGGGGGCCAGGTTTTGCTTTTTTTTCTTGTTTTACACATTTTAGCGGGAGGGAGGGAGAGTGGGGGGCTGGAACTGCACCCTCCCTTACCCCTCCCCCCCCCAGAACAGGTCCAAGGAAAGGACGGGGGGGGGGGGAAGGGGAGGGGGGGGGGGAAGGGGCAGGAAGCAGCCCGAGAGCGGGAGCCGTATACAAGTAAGCAAGAAACACATGAATTTAATACCCTACCAACAACTGGTGCTAGCAATCGTAACCGGACAAGCACTGTACACATTCTTGTCTTTGCTGCTATCATCACTAGCAGGCAAAGAAAACTCTGTGCTTATAGTGCTCTGGTTGATTACCTGCGGCTGCCTTGTCTGTCTGAGCTTTTTACTTGGGATTCTGAGCCAAAAGGACACAGATGACTGAGCCTGTCGTTTTCGTTGCAACAAGAGCTTCCGGCCGTGCGTCCAGAACAGGGACTGCCGTCACCCGAACCCAAAAGACTGCAACACTGCCACGTTTGCCCCAACGCCTGCACACAATTCTAAGGCTCTTGGCCATAATCGAATTCTGGTTTTACGTGGCCACGTGCGGCACATTGCTGCTGTCCGATAGGTACAGGACCTGGCTGGCCATACGCCGGAAGAGTAAACTGTTCCATGTGCTTATATCTGACTTTGCCGGGGGCAGCATACTCTGTTTCAATCGCAGGCTAACACTTTGGCTGTACAGAGGGCTGGCCAGCGAAACGAACTGCGGCGGGACTGTTTCCGCGCAGTGGTGGCTCTGGCAACTCTACTATTACGTTCGGTACGAACGCCTCCTACAGTGGGTTTGGTCGCAAACTCATGTTCTACTTATGCTGCTGCTAATGTGTGAAGCAAACCCGCCCCCTCTACCTGGTTCGGTGGTAGTGCACTTGATTATTCTGCCAGGCTTAACCTACTTATCAGCACTGATACTGATACTGTTCAGTATCGCGTGGTTTCGGCCCGACAGACAAGCGTGGGCCCTTGTCGGCCGAACCTTGGGCGCACTCACGGCCGCCTGGCTTCTTTACGCCTGGGTGTGCCTGCTGGGCGCCACCACCCGGCGTGACCATGTACAGACTATCACTGCAGCCTATGTCACGTTCGCAACGTCGGTTATGCTAATGTTGATCTACTGCAATTCCTCCGCCAAGAATAAGGACCGTGTTCTGTATCATCCGGTCTGGGTTCTCTTAACCACGGGCTGTGACGTGGTCTTGGTGTCTCAAATATTCTGGTATGTCAATTCTCTATTGTTGCCATAAAGGAAGAGAAAGACTTCCACCGTCGCCACATACACCCCCCCCCCCTCCCCCTTCCCCCGAACCCCTGCCCCTCCGGCACCCCCCCCCCCCCCTCCCCCCGCTTGTCTCTTTCTCCCCCTCCCCCCTCCCCCTCCCTCTTCCCCTTGGCTCCCACATGCAGCAGGGAATTGGTCGCAGCCCCGGCAGGCGGCGCACGACAAAAACAAAAAGAAACAAAAACTCCCTGGTGCCGCTTGTTCGATGGTTTCAGCTACGTCGAGCCTTCATCGTCGGCTGGAGGTTTTTTTAGAAAAAAACAAAGCGGATTGCGACGTGCTCGCTAGGCTGAACCCCTTACCTACGGACGGAGAGGTAGTGTTTGAGGCAGGGCCTCACTTGTACAAACTGCGGCTAGATGCCAAGCAGTGGTTGCCCTTGCCCGGCAGTGTCTCCTCCCTCTTAAGCTCGTTTTTCCCCGAGTTTCCACGCGAGACTTTGCTTCGTGTCCTTGCCAGCAGACAAAGGCGCTCAGAAGAAGAGATTGCGGCCGAGTGGGACGCGGCGCGGGACGACGGCACGCGCTTGCACGCCTACATCGAGAGCTTCTACAACGATGTTATCCCCGCGGTACCGGGGCTTGTACCGGAGAAGCTTGGCGCTGAGTACGTTCAATTCCACCGCTTCCATGAGAGCGTAGTGCTCGCCAAGGGCTGGGTTCCCTGGCGGACAGAGCTGTACCTCTTGTCTCGCAAGTACTTGGTAGTGGGCTCTTGCGACATGCTCTATCTCTGCCCGCGCACTGGGGGTCTCTACCTAGTCGACTGGAAACGCAGCAAACAGTTGCGCAAGACGCCCTACCGTACCGGCGAGACCGGCTTTAGGGTCTGCGCAGACCTGCCCAACGCCAACTTCCACAAGTACACTATGCAACTCAATTTCTATCGGCTTCTCGCGGAACGACAGACCGGGCGCCCGGTGCTTGGTATGTTCCTCGCCGTGTTCCATCCTAGACAAAACGACTTTTATTTCGAACAAGTACCAGACAGAAAGAAAAAGGCACTGCAGTGCTTGGCGATCAGGCGGCACCATCTGGGGCTTTGTTACACCAACGAAATCAACTCTATCCTGCAGGAGGCCGCGGAGAACAAGGAACAGCAAATAGGAGCAGCGGGCGCCCAAAAAATTCGAACTTACCTTTGCTACCTCGGTCTGCTAAGCGAAGAACCGGGGCTGGCGGCCACGGAGCTTGATGCCTCCTGGGTCACGGGCTGGCCCGCGCTCAGGAGCCGGCTGCTAGGCCAGACTTCTCTCCATCTCCGGGCCGGAGCGCTTCCCTTGTGCCACACCCTGGGCGTCGGGCCCCTCAAAAAGGTCTTGCAGTTGTCAAGCGCTTAAAAGTGCACGCCCAAAGAATTTTCGTGCAGCGCTGCCAACTTGCCCTCCAGCTCTTCTACGCGGCTTTGCAGATTAGCTTGCAACGGCTCCTCGGCTTTTAGTTTGTTAAGCGTTTCTTCTAGCTTGCTCAACCTCTGTGAAAGTTCTTCTAATAAAGTTATTAATCTGGCCAAATCTGTATCCGGGCTCGGAACCCTCGTTCCTGGCGGCCACTGCGAGGGTGCCGCTCTGGCCGCCGAGGCTGCTGTGTGTTCACGTTTCGAATTATCGACACTAGCCGCTCCGCAAGAAGACGCCGTAGGATCCCGGCCGCCAGTTGTAGTAGTTGTGGTCGTAATAGCAGTAGTAGTGGTAGTAGTAGTAGCAGCCGCAGCGATGCTAAATGCGCCTGACTGCAACGGTTCCGGAGCAGTTATGCTGTTATATAATTGTTGTACGCATTCATCCGCGGTCTGCCGAGGCTGTAGGTCAGGAGGACAAGCGGTCTGTGGCTGTCTATTCAGGGGCACATAGGCGCCCCTGCGCCAATTCTCATTCATGCGGCGGCGTTTGTCTCCTGCGTCCGCCATGTGTTCCTTGCTGGTTCTTTCTCTTGCTCTCTTCGCCTCACCTTGCAACAGATTTTTCTTGGGCACTCCCCCCCCCCTTGCCCTCTGCCGCAGCTTGCTTGTTTTTCCGGGGGAACACAGCGCTCTTTTTTATGCAAGGGCGGAGAGCCGGGCACCCCCCCCCTTGAACTTTTCTTCTCCTCCCCCCCCCCTCCTTCCCCACACACCCAAGACCCCGGCGAGGGCAGCAGAGTAAGGGGGGGGGAGAGGAGGGAGAGAATGGGGGGGAGGGGTGGGGGAGAGGTGTGTGTGTGTGCGGCCACACAAGTGTGTAGGTAGTGCAAAAGGAATCTTCTGCGTCCGCCTGTGTTTCTTTTTTCTGTCGACATGGGTAGCAAGCCTTCTACTGCGTCCTCCCTCACTCGCCGGGCTGCGCCCGAAAACGAGGAGGAACCCCGACGCAAAAAAAGGCGCACGCAGGAGGAACACAAGCGCATAATGTTAGACTTGATACAAGAACGGCACGGCGCCAATGGATGGCTGCAACTGGAGCTAGCTTCTGAGCAGTTATCCGTCCACGGCAGTGCTTTTATTTTGTCAGCGGGCTGTTTTGAAGTGAGCCTAGAATCGCCTGTCGTGCTAGAAAACAAGCATGAGCTGTGCAAAGCGCTGAAAGCTTGGCGCAGCTCTCTGCTTAAGGTCTGCTTAGCTTCGTTGAGCATTACGGGCCCTGGCTTCAAGCTGCGACTCCTGCCTTTGGTGCTCGAAGGGCGCGACCAGGAATTGGCGCTGCTACGCTATAAGGTCAGTGCGCTGACGCGCACCGTGCAAGACCTCGCCACTCCGCGTTCGCTGAGCTTTGACCAAGCAGAGTTTGACCGCTGGGGGCACCGGGGAGAGAACGTGATATGCCGCCGGCTAGGTTCCTTGTGCATGTTGGAAGGGCACGTAGTTATCACCAAGGAGCATCTGTGGGAGCTCACGCGCCTGCCCCGCGCCTCCTCCTCCTCTTCCTCTCCGGCAACCGCCGCCACCGACGACGACGACGGAGCTGCCGGTGGAAGCGTGGTCAGGGCCCTGTGCGTTTTGTTGGAGATACCCGCGGGGTGGCGCCCTGCGCAGACCATTTCTTACTCTTACCCATTCGCCGCGCCCAGCCGGCCTTTCTGGCCGGCCGAGACAAGACAGCCCACCTCTGTAATAGAGCGGGAGGGGCTGGAAGTGGCTTCGGACGGGCGAGTTAGCTTGCATGTCACGTACCACGTCCCTCCCCAAGAAGTCGCCGGTGCTAGCAGCAGCACCGGTGACTCTGAGCCTTGCCCCAACTCATTTCGCTTGAGCCTCGACGTGCTCCGTTGGTTTTGTCACTGAAACTGTGTACTTCCCCCCCTCCCTCTTCGCCTAGCTGGCCAAGGTTTTGTTTGAAAAAACGGGTACAGATTGAACAGGCACGGGCGCCTGATGCCGGGCCCGTCGTCAGCCTGGATACTAGAACGCAAAAATGACCGGTGCAGCTCTAACTGCAAAAGCGCCAGTGAACAAAGTTGCACAAACCCCAGCGCCAAGTTAAGCGAGGCCAGAGCACCACCTGTTGCCGCTGCAGAAAGAATAGATAAATTAACCATGGGGAAAATCACCAGCACACGTACTTGCAAACCAAGGCTTTCTTCTGGGTACGGCCCCAGCAAGTTTTTTTTATGGTTTCCCACATATTATCACGCTCACCCAGGCTTGAATTCGAGTATGGATTTCGAAGGCTTATAATTGTATACCTAGCTGAAAGAATTATTACGGCTGCTATTAACATTACGCCGTCCATTTTAATACCCTCGCCCAGCCAGGCTCGCTGCACGAGAGGCTTCAGTGCTTCTAAGACCAGCTGGCCCTGATACAAGCAGACGGGGGTTAGCGTGTACTGCAAGTCGGCGACGGCCGCTAAAATCCTTGCATATTGGCGTTTGAGTGCTACGCCCAACCACCCTGCAAGGGCCAGCGTCAGCAAGAGGCAGATTAGAACAGCTTGCCACGTGATTACGCGAAGCCTATTTTCGAGCAACTCTGTTGTGATTACGGTATTCTTTCTTTGGGATTTGACAATGTAGTACCCCGCAAAGCCGCCGCGAACCTCCAAACACAAACAAAGACACGTAGACCAGGCGGTCCAGAACAGAGATGTTTGTCTTGCATAATCTCGGATCCACTGTTGGTACCTGAACTTGGACAGCAGGCCCTGACTCTTACTTTCTAAGTAGGTCGTGTACATAAACACACCGGCTGCGTACAGCCAGACCAACCACGCCAGGTTTGATAAGGCCCATTTGGCGTGAGCAAAGTGAAGTAACGTCTTTTTTTCAGTCTTGCGAATCTCATAAATGCACCGCCGTATTAAGGCTGGGCACACTCTCATGGGCAGCCCGTGCAACAGACAGAAAGCCCCCAGAAAAGCACACAAAAAGAACACACACCGGGCAATGTAAAAGTACGCCACAAAGCCCACCCCGCAAAGCTCTTGGCCCGAATCTTCGTCCGACAAACTCGGGACGGGGCCTGTCCAAAAGACGTATGCGTGTAGCACAGGGAATGATAGTTGGCAGAGCACTATCAGCAGCCAGAGTAAACAGATTTCTGCTTGACCCCAAGAGGTACACATTAAAGCTCTTCCCCCCCCTCTGTCTCCGGCTTTTTTTTGCGCTCGTGCCTTTTTATGTACAAAGCCCAACCTCGCCAGGGGGGCCGGCGACTTTTAGAAGACACAGGAGGGATGCGAAAGACCGGGCAGGGAGGAAAGAGGGGGAGAGGGGCGGGTGCGGGGAGAGAGAAACGAGAGGGAGGGGGGAGATAATCGGGGGGAGCATGCTACCCCCCCCCCCCCCCCCCGCATCTCCCCCTCCCTTTTTTTTCGATGCCATGGAAACCGTTGCTTGGCAGCCCCACACGAGTGGACGGATCGCTCGCGGACGGCCCTGCACGTAGAACGGAAAAGCCCTGCGCTTGATTCCAGCCGGGGGGGTTCGGCATCGCCGGCGTAAGTCATTAAAAACAAAAGTTGACCTTTTCAGAACAAAAAACCGACGGCAGGATTTTTATTTCGCGATAGCTTACTTGGTCAGCAGAGAGGGGGGGGGGAAGGGGGGTTTACTTGCGCTTCTTCTTGCAAGCCCCAAAAACACACGCACACACACACACACAACACAACCGCCGGCTTTTCCCCCTCTTCCACCAGCTTTTCCTTACTCTTCCTCTACACTCTTCCCCTCCTTGTTCCTTCTACGTGCGTGCACAAAGGAACACGTTTCTTTTTTTTTAACCAGCCCCTGCCGGAGATCCTGCCACAGTCGAGCCCGTGGATGTCGAGATAGTGTTAGCGGTCGACACAGGGGGGCGCGAGGTGGTAGACGAGGTAGACTCGCCTGTGTTAGACACAGGGGGGCGCGAGGTGGTAGACGAGGCAGAGGCGCCTGTGGTTGACACAGGGGGACGCGAGGTGGTAGACGAGACCGACACGCCTGTGGTTGATACAGGGGGGCGCGAGGTGGTAGACGGGTTTGACGCGTCTGTGTTCGACACAGGGGGGCGCCAGGTGGTAGACGAGGCAGACGCGTCTGTGGTCGACACAGGGGGGCGCGAGGTGGTCGGCGGGGTTGATGCGTCTGTGTTCGACACAGGGGGCCGCGAGGTGGTGGACGAGGCAGACGCGCCTGTGGTTGACACAGGGGGGCGCGAGGTGGTAGACGAGGCAGACGCGCCTGTGGTTGACACAGGGGGACGCGAGGTGGTAGACGAGGCAGATGCGTCTGTGTTAGACACAGGGGGGCGCGAGGTGGTCGACGAGGCAGATGCGCCTGTGGTCGACACAAAGGGCCGCGAGGTGGTGGACGAGGCAGACTCGCCTGTCGTCGATACAGGGGGGCGCGAGGTGTTCCACACAGGGGGGCGCGAAGTGGTCGACACAGGGGGCCGCGAAGTGGTCGACACAGGGGGGCGCGAGGTGTTCGACACAGGGGGGCGCGAGGTGTTCGACACAGGGGGCCGCGAGGTGGTCGACACAGGGGGGTGCGAAGTGTTCGACACAGGGGACCGCGAGGTGGTCGACACAGGGGGGCGCGAAGTGGTCGACACAGGGGGGCGCGAGGTGTTCCACACACGGGGGCGCGAAGTGGTCGACACAGGGGGCCGCGAAGTGGTCGACACAGGGGGGCGCGAAGTGGTCGACACAGGGGGCCGCGAGGTGTTCCACACAGGGGGCCGAGAGGTGGTCGACACAGGGGGGCGCGAGGTGTTCGACACAGGGGGCCGCGAGGTGGTTGACACAGGGGGACGCGAGGTGGTCGACACAGGGGGGCGCGAGGTGGTCGACACAGGGGGCCGCGAGGTGGTCGACACAGGGGGGCGCGAGGTGGTCGACACAGGGGGCCGCGAGGTGGTCGACACAGGGGGGCGCGAGGTAGCGGCGCCCGTGGCCTGCGGGTTGCTGGGGCGGGTCGCGGAGGGTCTTTCCGTAGTAGTAGTTCTGTTAGCGCGGCGCTGTCTTGACGGAGGCCAGTCCGTGCGATTGAAAGGGTTATTTTCTGTTTCGTTTGCTCCCGTTGTCTCCGTCTCGTTAAATTCCTCCGCCTGTGTTCGGGGGCGTTTTGTTGTGCGTTTGGTTTGGTTATTATCTCGAGGAGGTCCAGTGGTCTTGCTGGGAGGCCTGGTCTCGACGGGCTCGCTCGTCGTCGCAGTCGATCCAAGGGTTTGGCCTGAGACGGGCGCGGTGGCCGTGTCGCGGGGCGGAGGGAGCGGTGGGTCCGTCTCGATTGGCTTGGTCGTCGATGTCGATGAGCTTTCCACGTTGGTGGAAACAGCCTGGGCATCTGTTAGCCCCTGCCAGGCCGTGAGGGCCATTAGCAGAAATAAATACACCATGACCTAGAGAGAGAGAGCTTTATACAATACACAGTCTTTCGTCTTTACTTATACAAGTATCCTCTGAGGGCTTTCAAACATCGGAGGGCCGGCGGGCTTTCTAGCGCCCTCCTTCCCCCCCCCCCCCCCTCTCTCTCTCTCCCTCTTTTCTCCTCTCCCCCTCCGCTTTTTTGCCTTCTCTCCCCCCTCCCCTCTCCCCCTCTTTTCTTTACTTGACGGGAGACTAAAGAAATAACTCATGACAGCAAAGTCGTTTTAATTAAATTACAATTGAATTGGCAAACGTCGAACTTGTATCCGGGGGGCATGCCCCCCGCGCCCCCCCTATCCGTGGCTCGAGCAGAAGCAACAGCTGCTGCTGGGAACAAGCAACCCGCCGCCCCCCGCCGCTGCCGAAAACGCCGAAGAAGAAGAAGAGGGAGGAGCTGTAAGTGACGTCGAGGCCGGCCCCACACGCGACGACGACGGCGACGGCGACAAAGTGATCCTGCGAATTTGGGACTTCCCAAAAAAAAAGGTTCCGGCACGCGTCTAGTAAATGCAATAGCTGCGTGAGTGTGTGTGTGCGCGCGCGTGTTTTTCTTCGCCTGTTAGATCTTTTGTACTAAAAACATGATTAAAAAAACCAGGTCCTTCTCGGGAGAGACAAACTACTGCCGGGAAAAAAACCAACAACCGCAAACGGACCCGGGCTCAGGGGGGGCAGGCGCCGCAAATTGAATTGCGGCGTATGTAAGGCGACGGGGTGGCTTGCGTACTATGCTTCCTACATACGACAGGCAATATTAAGCTTAGGGTCCCCCGATTTACCCCCGGGCCACACGGTTTGGACGCCAGATCTCTTGCGGCGGGTTTTCACCAACCAGGCATTGGTGATGAATGATTCATACAAAATAATCGTCCGGGAATTGTGGTACCTGCTAGAAAAAACCACTGCCTTTGCCCTCAGCATTGACAGTCAGCCGCCTAAAATATGGCAGCACCTTGAAAAACTGCTGCTCAATCACCCCAACGAGGTCAAAGCATGTGCAGAAAGACATACCGTAAACCTGACAGAGCTCAATTACACGATAACCAGCGCAATGCGCAGGCTCGAGGTAGACGCAAATCTTCGACAGACTTACGATCCCCTCATGGGTGTACTGCGCTGCCTATACAACGAGTCCGCCTACCAGTACCACTTGGGTATACATCGAGCCATTCCCGGCCGGTCCGACTGGAAACACCTTTCCATGCCCTTGCACCAGTTTGCAGTGTATGCACTGAATCAGTTCTATAAGACACAGGATCCTCGCTTTGTGTTGTGTAATCCGCTGCCATCTATGGCACGGATTCTGGAGGACAACCTTGTGCGTGGCGTAGATTTCATAACAAGAACACGTCTGCTTGATCTTAACAAAGTCCAATTCAGTTGGGACGACAAAGAAACCACTCTCGATTTTTCGCGTAATCACTGCATGCACAACGCCGCCCGCTCGGGCATCGGGTTTTGGATTAGCCAAAACATTGTTCTGCTAGGTACAAAATGTAAGCTAATGGTCGCGAACAAATGGTACTCCTCTTCGTGCCAGCAGAATTGTTTGAGATACAACCGTGACTACGTCGTCTGCAGTGACTGTAACCGACCAAAAGTAGGTTAAGACTATCAAAGGGTTGGCAATTTGTTGCAGAAGAAGAAAACGGCAGTACGAGCTCCGGTCACGCGAGCCGCGGCGGGGTCCCGTCCTCCGCCGCGGCAGTCTGCGCGAGGTGTTGTCCGAGCTACCTTCTATCCCCCCTCGCCTCTCTTTTCTTTACTTGAAGGAAGGCTAAAGAAATAACTCATGACAGCAAAGTCGTTTTAATTAAATTACAATTGAAATTCCAAACGTCGAGCTTGTATCCGGGGGGGCATGCCCCCCGCACCCCCCCCCCCCCCCCCTCTCCTTGAGCTCCCCAAGAAAAGTCTGTCTGATTTTGTTCCCCGTCCTCCCTTCCCTCCCCGCCCCCCTCCCTCTTGAGCCCCCCGGGCTCAGGGGGCTCAAGAGGGAGGGAGGGAAAAAAGAAGGGGGGGGGGGGGTGCCTCTTACTTTCGGAAAGGAGGGGGCGCCCCCCCCCTCGTTGTTTCCTTCCTCCTTTCCTCTTGAGCCCCCTGAGCCCGGGGGGCTCAAGGGGAGAGGGGCGACGAAGAGACAGGGGGAGAGCTCAGGGGCACATCCATCCCCCCTTCCCCTTTCTCCTGTTCATCCTGTTCTGTTTCCTCCCTCTCTCTCGCTTATTTATTATAAAAAAAGCTCCTCTGATCCCAAACACTCTACACACGACTCGCCGATGATGGCGGCACCCCTAGCTGACGACGCCCTGCCGCAAGCACCTACGCTCACCACGCAGCAGGCCGCAGTGGGCGTGGCCAGGCGCGCGCCTCGCGTGGTCACGATCACGCGGGACCTGCCCGCGCCAATACACCTCTTATAATCAAGTGGGTTCAACTCTGTCCCCCCCGGCGAGGCCTGCTTTGTTCAGGGCGCGGCTTTGCAGCACCAATTCTTCTACAAGCTGAACCTGCCCCCGAAAGCGACGAGCCAGTGGCGGAAGCCCAACACGCGCCATTTGTTCGGTTCCTGCGCAGATGCACATGCCTTTTACCATGAAATCTACAAGTGGTTCAACGCGATGAGACGCAGTTTCTTTGTCATTATACGCGGCGAGTGCAGTTTGTATTTCGACCTCGAGTGGTATTCGCGCGACGCGCGGGACCCCAGCTCCGACGGACGTTTGCAGGCGTTGCAGACAGTTGTGGGCGCGGCTTTAGTGAGTCTGGGCTTGCAGCGGCGGGTGCTGACGAAATGCACTCCCTCGATCTCGGCAGGGTCTGCGTGTCCGAGCAGAAGAACGACAACGGGGCGGTGTGGTTCAAGAACTCGTTCCATGTCGCCTTCCCCCGCATCGTGTTTCAGTCGGTGCACCACGCAGGGGCCTTTGTAGACAGATGGCTGGTGCAGCACCAGGCCGCCGCTGCTTTGCGCGTTGATGCTTCGTTGGACCTGTACAAACACAAAAAAACACCGGCAACATGATTGACCCCAGTGTGTACTCAAAAAACCGCTGCTGGCGCGTCCCTGGCTCCCAGAAGATCGACGACCTCTTGCACCCGGGCGCGGCAGGCGCGCCTCTGCTTAGTTTCGAGGAATTTGTTGTCCATTGCCCCAGCCATTCCCCGCGCGGTCCCGACACGGTGTATGTGCCGGACGAGCTCGCGGCCCCCACGCGTTCCAGGCCGTCGGCGGCAAGCAGTCTCCGCCTCGCGCGCCGCCCGCCGCCCGCCGTCGTTGCCGACCACCTAAGGCCCATACTCGCCAAGCTCGAGCTTATGCTAAGGGGCTGGGGAGACACCACGTCTTCCCTGTCAGTCGGCGAAGATGCTAAAACAGGGAAACAGTTTTTCGTCGTGCGCACAGCCAGATCTAAAAGAGGTGGAGGTCGTCTGTGCCTCGTGCACGAGGTTCATCGCAGGCGACGCCAACAGCGAAGAGAGCAGAACCCAACTAGTAATACTAGTAGTAGCATTACTACCCTGGTGGATACCGCAATTTACCACCAAAGTAATAACGCATACTTAGTTTTAGGCGCGGCGGGGCAGGTTCTCTACGGATGCCATGGAAACCGTTGCTCGGCAGCCCACGAGTGGACAGATCGCTCGCGAATGGTAATGCTGGGAAATCTATTCAATCCATGGCTCGAGCAGAAGCAACAGCTGCTGCTTAGAACAAGCAACCTGCCGCGCGCCCCCGCCGAAAACGCCGAAGAAGAAGAGGAAGGAGCTGTAAGTGACGTCGAGGCAGAGCCCACACACGACGACGATGGTGACGAGAGGCCGAGCTCGGGGCAGGAGGACCGCGCCCCTGCGCCGTCACCCGCTAGCACGAGCGGGCGAGAACTCACGTCCGCCGAGCACGAGGCGCTGACGCGCGAACTCCTGCCGCACCTGACTTCGTCGCTTTTCACTGAGCTCCAGACGTTTCTGGAGGAGGCCGGCTGGCCCGAGAGCGTCACCTCGCAGCTGGAACACGTACAGCTGGCGGGATCCATGATCGAAAAGAAGAAGCCCCTGCAAGGACAACAGCAAGAGGACTCTGACCCAGAGGAGCCTGGGCAGGTAGACGATGAGGAGGGGGAACAGGAGGGAGAGCGAGAGGAGGGAAACAACGACCCGGAGGAGGGCTCTGACCCAGCGGTGGGGGACGGGCGCGCCGAGGGCCAGGCCAAGCCCCCGGCGGCCACTGCATATCACCGCACCGACGTGTTTCTGTTGCCCTGCCCAAACTGCCCACCGGCTGGCGGCTCCGCCAGCAAGATCCGCATCGTCGTCGACGCACAGGCCTGGTGGGTTCAAGTCTGTTTTGCGTGTCATCTCCGCGCACAGCACGCGCCCCCACCACCACCTGCCTTGGGGCAAGCGCCCGAGGCGCGCCCCAATAAACGCCGCCGGGTCGCGAAGGTGCGAGTGCGCTGCCGACCACCCGACCTGCCGCTCACGGCCACCGCGGCGGAGGTTGCTGCGGCGGAGCTGCACGGCGTCGGGGGGTACCGGCTCCTGCGCACGCCGCAAGAGCTCTTGGACTACGATGGAGGAGAGCAGAAATATCAGGGCGCGGATCGCAAGGAGAACGACTTCAGGTCAGACGCGCGCTGGGTCAACAAACTTGCGCTCCCCGAGCAGGCGCGGCTACTGTTCGTCAAAGCACCGATGGGGCTTGGCAAAAGTGAGAGCTTTATACGTCTCCTGCTCGCTATCTACGGCGTTAACGTGGACGAGGTGTTCACCCCGAAAGAGCTCGCAGCGCTGGACCGGTTCCGCGGACCCGGGGGGCAACCCTGCCGCGTCCTGTGCGTGGGTCCCCGCATTTCCTTTGACAGACAGATGTTTCAGCGCGTGAAGCTGGCTCTAGCCGAGGTCGGGGTCTCGGTCATTTTTTACCAGGACTGGACCAAGCGGGGCTCGCGCTCTCAGGCGAAGTACAATGTCGGGATCTGGCAGTACGAGTCCGTCAACCACCTGCTCAACGCGCAGGACTTTGACCTGGTCGTGCTGGACGAGAGCGAGTCCACGCTGTTTAATGTGACGGCGGCCCTGGGCAAGGGGAGTATCAACCAGTGCAACGTAACCGTCTTTGCGCGGCTGCTGCGCCGCTCCAAGTGCGTGATCGTCATGGACGCCTTTCTTACACAAAAGTCTGTCCAGGTCTTCCAGACCTTGCTGAACACGGCGCCTCCCACTGAGCTGGCGCTCGGCGGGGGGCCCGCGACCAGACCCCACGTCTTCCATATGACATTTACGCACGTCGATCATATACGCAGTCGTTGCTTTGTGCACCGCAGCCACCGGTCCTTCAAGCGCGCGCTGATGCTAGCCCTTTGTCGGGGGCTGCGCGTGGCGATGCCGCTCGGCAACAAGCGTCAGGGTATGTTGATCAAGAAGTACCTGGAGTCCGTGTTCAGGGGCATACGCATCTTGTTCTATCACGAAGGTTCCGAACGCATGTCCGACTTCCAACGACCCCAAGCGCAGCTCATCCAACTGTGGATACAAGCTCATCTGTGCATGTACACGTCAGCAGTGACTTGCGGGGTCAATATCGACGTCAGGCACTTTGACGTGTTGTTTCTATGGCTGAACAACAGTAACATCCCCATGCTAAACTACATGCAAATGGCCGGCCGCGTCCGCCATTTCGAAGCCAAGCAGTGGCACATTTACGTCGCTCAACCTCGTGCCGACCGCGGGCGGGGGCCCGACACGCTCGCCCAGATCCGCAAATCCATCGATCGCGAGGAGACGCACACGCTGGCGACTGAGCTTGCGTATGGAGTGGACAGCAGTTGTTCGCCCAACATTCCCGCGCAAGGGGACGGGGGACGCATGCACTGGGCCAAGGCGGACCCGTGGGTGGCCCAGACCGCGTCGTATAACACGCTTGCTACCGCACTCTCGCGCAGGTATGCTCTGCGCGAGCTGTTCTTCTTTCTGGGGCAAATGGGTGCTGACATCGCGCAGGTGGACTTCAGCTCCATCAAGCTTCCGCCCGCGGGTGTACGGTACGACTACTTGCTAGCCCACGAGGACCAAGAACGCGTGCTGTCGAGCAAGGAGCGCAAGGGACTCTTGGCGCTACACAAAGAGAAACGCGCAGAGGTCAAGGGGCAAAGCCAGGCCGCTAGCGCGGAGCGAGCGGAGCGCGTCGCCAGTCGTGCCCAGGCCGAGAGTTTTGTGCGCTCGGCCTACGAGCTCCGTGTACAGGTAGAGGCCCAGGCCCCGTCCGAGCAAGGCCCCGTGCCGCCTATCTGGGGAGAGCTAGTAAAGGAGGCCAAGAGGCTTCAGGCAGGAGTTCGCACCCCACAAGAACGCCAGCAAGCCTTGCAACAACCTGCGTTGTCTCGCGACAAGTACAAGGATCGCATGGCTCTGTTTACGTTTGCAGCTACATTTCCCAACATCCGCCCAGAATGGAAAACGGTGCAGGAGTGCCAGCGCAGCGAGTTTGCGCGCAGGTATTTGTGGCTCAAGCTTCTGTCTAAATACTCCCTGAAAGAGATCTATGACCAGGAATTCAAGCCAGGTGAGTTTGTGACCTTGTTCGACGGACAGAAGGTCGCCCTGCCCGCGCTAGCGGCGGTAGCTAACTTTGTACGCGCCTTGCGTTGCGACTTACACAAAGATAGTCGTGTTCTAAACTTTACCACGCTAGACATAGACGCCAAGGAAATCACGCAAGCCCTGCGGGGGCTGCGCGCGGGGGTCCGCGTGGTCCATGAAAAATGGAATCCTACTCCAAGCGTGCTACCAATCTTGGAAGCCGATGATGGGACACTGTCACTGCACTCAGCACTCAGTGCTGTGAAAAAGGTTCTGCCAATCCTGCTGCCGTGCTCGCTCACGCGAATCATAAACCCATCTAATCCTAACGGCCAATTTTCAATAGGGCGATGCACTACTTATTCCAAATACGAGCTAGCACCTGATAAATACCAGAACCTTACGGCTTTCGAAATCGCAAAAGCATGCACTCTGGCACTCCAACCTGGGGGGGCGGCGATGGAAGCTGCGCAGGGCAAAGCAGAAACACGATACGGCTGGGGGAAATGCAGTGAAGAAAAAGCGGGTTATGGTCCCCTCAGAACCTGCCCAAGGGGAAGTACCTCCAGCCCTAGCTGCCCCTATACCCACCGCAGAGCGGGAGCGCCTGGATGAGGAGGCATGCAGCCTAATTGTCCCGTTTGGCAAATATAGAAGCAGGAGCTTGCGAGAGATGCTGCACGACGCTGCCTATGTGCAATGGGTGCGTGCGCAAGGGCTGCTACCAGAATTCGACAGATTTTTCAACGGTGGGCCGGGTGTGCACGGAGCTGGCGTTGAAGCCCCGCCGAGCGTTTTCAAAGCGTACGAGTCTGAAATACACAGGGCCGCCAAGCAGAATATCTGTGATTGGCTGCGCGAGACCAACACGGAGGGCCGCGTTCGATGGGGCCCCATTGACACATATAACGGAATGAAAGAAAAACCTCATAAAGGTGTTTTTTGTGAATACCCAATTGCGGCGCTTGGCGTAGGCCTAAAGCAAACGTGGCCAGAGTGCGCGGCCATGTGTGCCGAGGCAGCAAACGATTTGTCCGAACTTTCAAGAGTCGATCATCCTAGGTGCGCCGTGGTGGACGTAGTTGTGGTAGCGGAAGAGAAACCGGCCGCTGGAATAGAAATTGTGTACACAAACCCCGTGTCAAGGGAAAAAGCTCAACGGCTGGGCTTGCTCCGTGCTAGCTACAACCCGGGCTTCTGTCTGTACGAGGTAGATGCACGGTTGGTGCTCAGGCACAAGACACTGCCGGATAGTTCGTGCCTACGCTTGCTAGACCTCGGATCCAGCTAGCAAGTGTATATAACATTTTCTTTTCTCTCTCATTAAAAGCCTTTTTTTTGTGTCTCATGCACTTAGTTTTTTGTTCAAGCAGTGTCCTTCCCCCCTTCCCCCCTCAAAGCAAGTGCGTCAAAAGCTTGCTAGCCCTCAAAAAAAGGGTGGGAGGGGAGGGGACAGCCCCGACGCAATCGTTTCAAAAATGCGGGCTAGAGGTAGAAGGGGCAACCCACCTTCCCCCTCCCTTCCCGCTCATAGGACTTTAAAGAGCACTAAGAGATTTGGGGGAGTGGCTCTGGTGGTCTTCGTTGGGGCCCTGACCAGCCACACGGAAATCAACGTGCAGTGATTGATGTGTGTGTGACAGTGTATATGGCAGGGGAAGGAGGGAAGCTTTTTTTCTGCCCCCCCTTCCCCCCCCCTTTTTCCGGGAAGTTGCCAGGGGGAGACAAACCACTGTCTTTTTCGACCAAATCCAAGACTGTGCGTCAAGCTCCAAAGGCTGGCAGTAAAACCAAAAAAAAAGAAGCATCTGCAAGGGGGGGGGGCTGCGCGCAGCTCTTCTTGCTACAAAAAAAGTTGCTGCCCAATCCTACTACATTGAAAGCCCATGCAGGCAGAGGCTAGCAGAGCTGCCTTTTGGAAAATGCTTATTGCCCGAGGTGCAGAACAACGACGAGAAGCAGACAGACGAGACGGGAGCCACTGCCTTAAGAGGGGAACCAACAAGCGCAACTGACCTTGCAGGATGGGGAGGGGGTGAACTCCAAATGAAAGTCTACCTAATTTGGTTTCCCATCCTCCCTTTTCTTTCTATACCCCCCCCCCCTCCTTGCCTCCCTCTCCTTGAGCCCCCCGGGCTCAGGGGGCTCAGAGGGGAGGGAGAGAAAAGAGGGGAGGGGGCGGCGCCCCCCCCCCCTTTCTTTGGTCCCAGTCTGCCCGTGGGTTTTGGCTTTTCTGCATCCCGTGCCCATTGCTGGACTTCCCAAGCCCAACCAAAGTGAGCAGGCTCTGCCTGTTGGCTCAGACTGCGTCGAGGAGGAAATTCGCTCGTCCAGCAGTCCCCGTGTCCATCGGTGTAGCGGTTCAACAGGCACACCGGTGGGCCCAGAAGACTGTCTTGACGACGCGGCCCGCCTTCCTTTGCCAGCGGAGCACAGTGTCGCAAAAACAGCGGCTCTGCAATTGGTTGCGGCACATTGAACTTGGACAGTAATTGACGATCTCCAAGATTTCAATCAGGCTGCCAAGACTCCACCAGGACTGGACATACTGGAACTCTGCGTGTCTGTTCTGCTGGAAAAAAGACTCAACCGTTGCTTCAAGCCAATGCTGGGCGGAAGAGGGCGAGAAATGGTTCAAGCTTTGCGCAAAGCACGGCTTTGCGCAAGTTGGTTCACACCAGGTGGAAAATCCCTGCCGAGATTGTCCTCGTGATTCGAAAAAAACTTCTCTTTTTCCGGATGCCAAAGTACAGAGGAGTCCGTGTGTTGCATGCCCTCTCGAGTCAAAGAAACATGCTACTTTCGCTGACTAACAGGGACGCAAGGACCGTCTGTGTGCTGCGCACGCGTTCGAGCGTGAACGGCCGCCGCAACCGAGACTTGTACCGCGAGACCATGGCTCGTATGTACTACCCGCGCAAGCAGATGCCGGCAGGCTGCCGCGTATTTTACGCGTGGGAGCACGAGTACGACAAAATTAAGAATAAGCCGCTCGCCACAGCGGCGTCATTTTGGCACGAGCTTCCGCTAGACCAGGAATTTGAAGACGGCGACGACTCAGACTGCGACGACGAGGGCGGCAAGTGAGCGATACATTTTTTTTCCTGTTGCTAGGCATGCACCCGTTTTATCTTCCGTGCCTCTCCTCCCAGCTGGTGATGTAAGCGGGCTAAAGACTAAGAAGTTGGCTTTGAAATTATAAAAAATTTTACTAGCCCGATTGTGCCCTATAATCAAGTATGATGCGCACAGGGGGCAGAAACCTGCTTCTGGGCACCCGCAGTTCTACCAGCTGACCTTGGCTGGCAGGCGGCCGGCACCTGCTAGCGTGTGCAGCCAGGCCCCTCTAGCACGACGACCAGCACTGAAAGAGGGCTTTATGGGGCTTGTTAGCCAGCTGGGAAGCACAGGCGGACTCTGGGTGCTGCCGCGCAAACCGTTTCCCTAGTGGCCTGAGCAAGAGCGCCGCCAAACAACCTAGATTAGAGAAACTAACCGTCTGCGGGGGCCCCCGTGTGAGCTTCAAATGAAAGTCTACCTAATTTTTGTTTCCCGTTCTCCCTTTTCTTTTTTCTCCCCCCCTCTCCTTGAGCCCCCGGGCTCAGGGAGATCAGAGGAAAAGGAGAGAAAGGGGGGGGGGGGGCATCCCCCCCTCCCCCGCTGTAATGCTATGCCGTCGTAGGGTGGTGGTAAGGGGGGGGGCGCCCCACCCCCTCCCTTTGGCGTCAGTTTGCCAGTGGTTTTTGGCTTTCTGCATCCCATGCTTATTGTTGGACTTCCCAAGCCCAACTCAGAGCGAACGGGGCGGCAACACGGTGTGTGTTATGTATGTATGTGTGTCGCGGATGACTACCCCTGGCGTCCTTCCATTGGCGGAAGCAGTGCGTCGAGCTAAGAGTGACCCAGATGACATGAGCGATGTGTCCAGCCCGCTGGCGCGGGCTGAAGGGGGGGCTCGGGGGGCAAAAGCCCCCCGCGGCGCTTGGCATCCACGCCTCC
>WBZZ01005953.1:15000-35615 GCA_019918135.1 Paulinella micropora | reverse complement strand
AAAGTAATGCCACCCCCTTACAACATCAGCAAGACCAAGTGAAAATGTGAGGGAACTATTGAAAACTAGAGCACATTTACGAGAAACTAAGACCAGCGAACCAAGACGACGGGAAGTAAAACTTGTTGAATTAAGACCAAGACATAATAGAGCCTTAAATTCATACACATACATTCTTAAAAAACTTGATGTCAATTTTTATGATATGGATGCGATTGAATTCCATATTATGAGAGCAGTAGGAGATGCTAGGAGAAAAGGTTTGACTAATGAGGCAAGTATTCATGTCAAATTTGCTTATATTACAGATATTGATTGACGAAAAGTTTTATAGATGGAAAACTTTCAATGCTGTAAAGATAAAGGATATTGAAGATTTATTTACGGCCATTTATCCATACAACGAGGAAAACATTGAAGCCAGTGCCAACGGATATGACCGATTTGTTCAACTTATGAGAATTGAATTTATCCAAGAAAACGGAGGCGGATGTAATACTTCAGGAAGGGATAAAAAACATAGAACTGATGAAGGAATACATATTAATCCACGAAGTAGTGGTAATAATTGTTTCTTTCAAGTTAATAAAAAGATATTAAAGTTTGATATTAACAAAAACAAGTGTAATGAAGTTAGAAAAGAATTCAATCTTGAACCTGATACATTCATTCCTTTCTCGGTTGGATATGAAATCTTGAAAAAATATTGTATTGAAGGTAAGTATTTTGAAATGACTGATGAGGCAACAAAACATACATTTAAAAATTATGAAGACCCTTTAATTACTGCTGATGTGCTTTGTTATCTCAGAGAAGGACATTATTTAGGGTTTATAATAAGAAACAAAAAGAAATGCCCCGATTGTTATAAAACATACTTTGTTAAACATACTTGTAATGAGGACAGACAATCATATGTTGATGGGATGTTTAAAAACAAAAGAAGATTATTGACAAGATTTGTTGAAATGAAATACAACAATCAAGATGAGGTTTTCCACTACGACCTTGAGACATTTACAAATGAGCAAGAATTACACACACCATATATAGCAGGTTATACAATTGGAAATATTGGTTTTAAATATGTCGCTGGCGATGATTGTATTTCAAAATTAATAGATATTATCTTTGAATATGCGGAAGAATTAAAAAACAAAAATCCAGAAGCAACATTATTTGTTAATGCCTTTAATGGTAGTAAATTTGACCATTACTTTCTTCAAAAGGAGTTTATCAAGAGAAAAATAACTGATACACCTTTGATTAATAATGGGGCTATTATCTCAATGGAATACAAAAACATAAAATTCTGGGATATGTGTAAGCACACTGAAGGAAATCTTAAAAAGAACCTTGAGACATTGGGCTGTAATGTTTTGAAAGGAGATTTTGACCATAGCAAAGCAAAGCGATGGGAGGAAATGGATGAGGAAACCAAAAAGGAATGTTTAGTGTATTTAGGAAAGGATGTAATCGGGCTAAAGGAATTACACGACACACTTAATGGGCAAACATTCAACGAACATAAAACAAATATAACAAAGTTTATCTCTACTTCGTCTCTCACATTTAATTTGTGGAAAAAGAAAATAGGCAAAAAATACAAAATCTATCTTCCAAAAATAAAACAAGAAGGAGACTTTAGAAGGGCTGTGTATGGGGCTAGAACTTATCCGAGCAAACGAAGATTTATTTCAAAACAATACGAAAAATATTTAAGTGGAGAAATAAGTTTTGATGAGGTTAAAGATTATCTTATTGATGCGGATGTTGTAAGTCTTTATCCAACTGCTATGTTAGAAAACTTTATGACGGGCGAAATAAGAGAACACAATGAACCAACAGAAAAAATGTTGGGTAAATTAGGTATATGGAATGTTGATTACATATCACCAAAAAACCTTTTACACCCGCGAGTGCCTTTTAGAGATGATAAGGGTTGTTTAAAGTGGGAACTAAAAGATATGAAAGACCAATGGCTAACTTCTGTAGATATTGAAGATATGATTGAACTTGGATACGAGGTTAAAATTAATCGTGGATACTACACGGAGGGAGCAGAACCAGTATTCAAAGAGTATGTCTCAGAGTTATTCAAGAAAAAAGAAAATTCAAAGAAAGGCACACCGCAATATCTATTGGCGAAGTTGTTTATGAATGCTTTATACGGGAAAACAATCCAAAGACCGATAAACTCAACGAGTAAGTATATCTCAAAAAATCATGAGTATTGGAAATTTTGGGCGAAGAATGTTATAACTGATATTGAGAAATTTGATGAGGCGAATGGAGAATTATGGCTTATTACAGGAACCCCGCGAGACGAACGACTGATAGAAAAGAAAATCACTAAACCAACACAATATGGAGCCTTCATATTAGCATACAGCAGGCGAATAATGTATAAATATATGACAGAGGCTAATCCAGACAACAATCCAGAAAATGATTATTATTATACCGATACAGACAGCATACAAGCACATGTAAAAACAATTGAAAAAATAAAAAGATTTAGAGATAAATCAATCGGCGGTATGAGTGATGACCTTGGCGATGATTGTAAGATAATAAGAGGAATATGGATAGCCCCAAAATTGTATATGTTGGAATATGTAAAAAGGGGAGACGAACGAGGCAAGACACATTTCCACTTTAGAGGAAAAGGATTGGACTTGAAGAAATTAAATCCTGCTTCATATGAACTAATGGACAAGGGCGAAAGCCTGACAAACACAAGAGACTTCATAATGAAGAAGATACACACGAGCAGAAACAGCAAACAGCAACACATTGAACACTTTAGCATTCAACACCAAAAGAATGTTGTAAAAGTTGTAAATAAGACGAGATGGTGCGGACGAGATTTCTATACTGATAATGATAGTATTCCTTACGGATATCAATGATATTTATCAACTACACTTTCATTCGTTTCACTCATTCTCGTTTGTTGATAAACATCGATGTTTTAGAATAAGCGGGAGTGAAACGAGAGCGCAATTCTAAAATATCAATTAATTAATTTTTTATTTTTTATATCCTATAGTATATACTAATGTCTCTCAAGTCTCTCGCGGAAAAATTTGAAAAACTTTCTATCAATAATAAAACATTTACTTTGGATGATATCAAGCAAGTCATTGATGGTCATGTAAATGAATATAAATCTGAAAGTAAAAAACTTCAAGAACAAGGATTGCTACCTATTGGAAAATATAAGGGGAAGTCCGTTGCCGATGTCGCTGTATTTGACAAGCAATACTTAATATGGTTGAACAAGCAACCGATGATGATAAACTATCCAGAACTCAAAAAAGAAATTGTTAAATATATTCTATAATCACACTACATTCTCCTTTAAATTTATTTCTTTTTTTATTATTCTTAATATTGCCTTTTCTCTATGAAAATTGTTAAATTGTGTATAGTGTGGCTCTTTTAGAATTTCCCTAAAGTCTTCTCTTTCTTCTATTTCTACATTACGATAATTTAGTTTATTCTCTTCTAAATATCGGTCTGTAATTTCTTTAAACTTTATTTTTTCAAAGTGATGGTCAACATGAACGTTTTTTCTATCGTGTATTTCTTTTGTTATTTCACATATATATTTCGGCTCAATGAAAATGTCTATTACCATTCTATTTGATTTTTTATAGTATTTCTACACGCATCATTAAATTTGGTCTTGGTGTATCTCATCATTTGTTTCTCTTTATTTACCCCAATGTAATTAATACAATTATACCACGAAAATGCTTTTTCTCCTATACGAAAGTGCTTACTACCATATCCATTATTTTCAACATCAATTTCACAATTTATCAAATGTTCAAATTTCGTCTTATAATCAGGATGATTAATTATAATACCCTTAATAAAATTACTATCGTTTTCATTTAACTTTTCATTGTGCTTATATTTGCTGACAATATTTCTTATATATACTATTATTTCTTTCTTTGTTTTAAACATTACTCCGCTTAGTATATACAACATACTATATACTCTTAAATAAAATTAATAAAAAAATAATATTAATAGTATATCAATGACAGACCTAAGCACCAAGCAGGACTACTTGAATGAAATTGAAAAATGGAACATTGACAGCGAAGTTAAGAAACCCACTATTAAATGGACTAAACCCGACATTGTTTCTTTTTATGAGCAATATAAACCCAATGTTGATTTAGAACAAAATCAACATTATGATAATGTGAAAGTAGTTATTCCTTTAGAAAACGTGTTGGACGAAGAAGAAAGCACTCCTTTTACGACTGCTGATTTAAAAGATGGAGGGGGTTTCACCCCCTACCATACCCCCGCGGGTTTGGAAAGGGACAAAGTCCCTTCCATGGGAATTACTGAAATAAAGGCCAAGGTCGGCGAAGAAATAGAAAAAACCGATATTTTTCTTCAATATGGTAAGTATAAAAAAATGAAAATTGAAGATGTTGCTAAGATTGATAAACCATACCTTGAATATTTAATTCAACAACCTTATTTTAATAACAAAGATGCGGTAAAAAAATATTTATAATATCCACATCGCTTTTCATTAATTTTTTTGCTTCAATGGTCTTCAATAAAGTTAGCGATAACATTAATATTGCTACCAGCACCTGCCGACACAGCCTTCTGTGTGAATGTCAAAACATCGTTCGGTGTTAATTGAATATCGTATGTTCTGAGATTAATCTGTTGAGTTGAGGTGGCATTTACATAAATCTTAAAAATTGTCGTTCCGTTAGCGATAGCGGTTGCTTTTGTGTCTGTATCTACGATTGAAGTTGTGGCATCAACATCAGCAAAACCAGCCCCTGTTAGTGTCCCATTCAATACCATTCTGACGATATTTGACTTAGTATCTTCATTTGTAATACTTACCAAGGAAGGAAAGACATTTGAATAGTTGGTGAGGCTATTATTGAATAGTGCTTTATTCCTGATACTTAAAATGGGGCTTTCAGTGGTGCTCGTTTTTTCGTCTCCTTCCGCAGTATTTGTAATACTTGTATTAATAGTATTTGACCCCTCAATGAATAAACTAGCACTCGCTGTTTTAAGAATTTGTATTCCAACCGCCGCATCATTTCTCATTACTGCCGTAAAAGGTAATGTTGTATTTCGCAGGCTTACACCAGTATTTGCATTCGCATACTCAATCATATGAACTAATTGAAATTCACCAGTCTCTGGATTTTCAATTGAAAACTTAATAGCACCAAACCCGAGATACTGAAATTGAATTTGAAATACATTTCCTTTACTCCAGTCTAAGTTCGGCATAGCAGAAGTTCCATCGCAAGGGTCGTCCCAGTCTTCTTGGTCGATATAAACTGCAACACCTCCTTTAATATGCGCGATATTCATTCCTGCTTGATTTTTGTAAAAATAAAATCCATCGTTAAGGTCATTTCCTATTCCAATAAATGAATAGTAATCTTTTGTATCATCCGTTGTCCATATAGCAGTAAAGCGGGCAAGGACACCCATTCCAGTTCTATATTTTATTCTCCTTTTACTTACTAATCCAGCATCTGCCGTAGCATTAGCAGTTGTTTTCAATTCAGCCATATTATTCAAAAATGACACTGACGATTTTGTTTCTGTTTTTGTCCATATCCTAGTATTAATGGTATATGGAAAGATTTCTTGTAATACTGGTGTTAATTGTGCAGTTGTTGTTTCGCCGAAGGCTGTCTTCATGTTATCAATATGTCCATCATATCCTACTTTTAGGTTAATGAACTCTCCTTTAGGATTTTGTGCTATCAAATTTCGTTGATGCATTTTGAGAATTTCACTTCGTGCTTCGCACTTTCGTTTATTCTCGAAATGCTTATATTATTAACATTAAAAAAAAATATTTTATTAATCATCGATGTTTGAAAAACACACGAAAATGAGCGTAGCGAAATGAGAGTGTGGATTTTCAAATATCTACGACATCAAAATTTCAATTCCCTTAACAAGCACACTTCGTTGAAGAATGGCAAAAGTGTAATGGTTAAGATTGTTTCCAGCAGTAGTTGAAACGAACTCATAACGCCTCTCAGTGTCAAGGCTCAGACCACTCACCTCATACCCGTCGGTATCCTTATCGCACAGGGGGCGGTTATTGTCCCAAGTATCAACATGAAACCAGTTGTAATGATAGACATCGCTGTTTAGGATAGCACTACCCTTCAACTTATCCTTCAAAATCATATAGTCTTCATTCTCAGAGGTGTCAATGTCAAATTGTTGAAGACGAGAGCCATCCAGAGTTGTATAGTATGAAGTAATTTTTGCATCCGCTCTGTTGTCATTGTCGAAAGCAGTATTTTTATTTTCGTCGTTGTGGAATGCGGAAGTATAAATTCTTCTAATTCTCTCACCCTGCGAGCGGTTCATTTTTACAACGAAATTTTGACTTCCTGTTGAGAGGTTCTGCTTCCAAGAGATAGGGTATTCAATCTTAAATGGGAAACCTTCTCCCGCAATCTTCTGCTGTACGCCAAGGACGACATTTGGGTCAGTCTCTACGGCAAGAAACAGATTTAAGTTTGAAATAGCAGCACCAACAGCCACCTGTGCAGCACCAGTAGAAATACTGCTCACATCAGTTCCATAGAATGTAGAGCGGTTAGTTCCCTCCCACACAATTCGCAAATCAAGGATTTCATTAAAACCGATAGTCTTGTCCAGTTCAAAAATAGTTCCAAAAATCATACCCAATGGAAGTTTAACTTTAATGGCAGGGGTATTCGTTCCATTACCGCCTCCTTCAAAATACTTCGCCTCCTCAAAAGGAACATTAACCAAACTATAATCCCCACCAGTGCTATCGGCGAGAGCAGTATCATTATGACGGCGGGCATTAACAAGTGGCACTTTGTAATATGCTTGAACAGCATCTCTTAAAGTCGCAGCCGCAGCAGCGTCAGCAATTGCCTTTCTTTCTGCTCTAGTTCCTATCTCAACTTTTCCAGCATTACACTTTTGAAGCATAGCCCCGCTAGATACACCCGCCCCGTGGTTTTCAAGTGCCATAAATTTTTCATATTTAATTTCAGGCTTCCAAATCATCTTAGTGTAATTACCAACGTGTTGAAGATTACACAGATACTGACCGCTTCGGCTTCGCAGTTCAATTCTTTGTATCATAGGCAAGCAGTCCATAAACATACGATTATAACCAGCAGATGCGGTAGGGGTGTAAGTAAATCGCAAGACACTACGGGCAAGGTTCAAAGGACGAGTAGGGATTTCAAAGGTGCTTTCATTTCCACCAGCAGTTGTAATGTTAACATCAGCCGACCCTTCACGGGCAGTAAGTTTGTTCAATTCATACTTACCAGTGAGCAGTTCCTTAGTCTGATGGACTAGTTCTCCTCCGTATTGGACAGGCATTTTTTTCTTTTGATATTTTAGAATTTCACTTCGTGCTTCGCACTATCGTTTATTCTAAAACATCTATTTTATTTTGTGAAAAAAAATAAATAATTGATATTAACTTACAATCGATGTTCATAAATATCTCAAACATGTTTGAGATTATCGAGAATGACAATGAAAGTGCGGATTTATGAATATCTGGATTTCAACAAATTAAAGAATGAATTGAATAAACTAAAATAATTAGTTTCACGATAAACCAATAATGTCATAACAATACCCAAACCATTAAGATTAATTGCTTGGTCATTTTCGTCCGTCAAGTAAAACCTGAATACATTGTTTGAACTAGCGGACAATGTTTTACCATACTCAGACCCGCTTCCATCATAAATGACAGAGCCGAAAGGAATTTCGTTTGCTGTGTATATTTCTTGTAGCACATGATTATCACCTTCATTCACCAAATCCGATTGAAGATACAAAGTTTTTTCACCAGTTAGAATAATTACATTTGGCGATTTAATTAAATCATTAGCAAAGAAATATGTGGAGTTTCTATCAAACCCCATTACCTCGTGAATACGTGTATCGGCATCAAATATAAACCGCGGTTGAATACCTTTATTCTCTGACACACTGAATGTTAATTTGCCGTCCTCTGGTTCTATGTTGGTATTATTACTGGATACAACATAAGTATAATTATTAGGGCTGTCTGCGGTTAGCACCTCAGTCAGTTTATTTTTTAAGTTGTTCATTGTGTAGTTTCCCTCAGGTATCGTAATTAAAGCCTCATATCCATCTTCGCTAAGTGTAAAGGTATTATATGGTGAAGCCACAGAGTAATATGATTTTGGCACATAAATATGAAGAATTTTACAATGTGTTGGATTGTCTAGCCCCTTCAAATTGACTTCGTGTGTAAAGTCGCTATCTGTGCCTGTTATTCTATTTTTGCTATTTATGTAATAGATACCACTTGACCTGCCCCCTTTGTAATCCATGATATTTAGAATTGCGCTCTATCTTGCTAATCGCAAGATTTCTCTCTATATTCTAAACATCGTTTTTTTCTTTTTCAAAAAAATTAATCGGTTTTCGATGGTTATCAACAAACGAGAATGAGTGAAACGAATGAGAGTGTAGTTGATAACTATCTTTTATATGAATGTGTTAAAAGCATCACCATAACCATTCTGTGCTTTTAATTTCTCCGCTTCGTCTTCTTTTAAATCTGTATAACCGCTTGCAAATTTAAAGCGGTTGCCTTTCGCTCTTTCCATTAAAAATCTCATACTATGCCAACCACACGTGTCCGAGGTGTTTGATTGTTGCTTTACTTGATTGACCTTCATCAATAAATAACTATCGGGGTGGCTTTTATCTATTAGCCTTTTCATTTGTTGTTGAAAGTCTTCAGTTGGTTGGTAAAGTGCTAATGGGTCGTATATCTCTATACTTCTATCGCCATCTAAAGAGCAGTAAACGGCCATCCAGTGTTGTCCTTTTTTATTGCTCGGGTCAGTATTCATAATAAATCCGTATTGCCTTCTTTTTTCGGGATTTAATTTGTATATTTCATCACTCGCAATCGTTCCTAAATACCAGTCATGTTTTTTCATTATGTCGTTGATTTCACTCGTCATTAAACCTTTTCCGACAAGAATATCTCCAACATGTTGGAGATATGGAGATAATCCAATTCCTACCGCATCTGATTCTGGTTCGGTTTCTGCTTCAGTCATATTTGGTTGCTCTTCGTCAGGTTCCTGTATAATTGGTTGTTCTTCTTTATTGTCCTGTTCTTCTTTATTGTTATTATCTTCTTTGTTCTCCTTGTTATCTCCAACACGTTGGAGATTGTCTACTTCTTCTTTCTTTTTTGCTACCGCACCTTCTCTCCATAAATCAAATTCAACCCATGCTTGTTGTGAATTCAACACTTGGTCAGTTATAATTGGACTTTTGTATAGCCATTGTTTTAACATTTCAGAATAGTTTATTTCACCACCTCTTGATGGTTTTATGTCAGGGATAACATGCCCAATAAATCTTAGTTTTTGAATAATCTTTTCATTAGAAGGATGTGCATTTCGTCGTTTCTTTCTAATAGTCTCAGCAAACATACCATCAATTATTTTTTCCCGTTTTGTTTGTTTATGTTTCTCCTCTTCTTCCGCATCCTTTACAATAACTCCCTTCGTTCTCCTTGGCGGTCGTCCTTGTGGTGGTGGCGGTGGCGGTTTTATCAAAGGCGGGGCTAGTGGAGCCATCAATAATCCCTGTCTATGTCGTCGTTCTGCCTCTAGTGCCTGAATAAGTCGTTGTTCCTTCTTCTGTTCCCTATCCTTTTCTTCCTGTCTTTCCTTAATCTCCGCCAGTTGTCTTTTATGTTCCCTATCCGTTGTTTCTTTTAGTTCCTTAGCATCGGCTTGGATTTTTCTTTCAAGCCTCTTCTTTTCTTCTTCAGCATCAACTCGTGCTTTTTCCTCTTTTTGGTCTATCTCATCAATCTTTTCGTATTTCTCCTTTCTGAGTTTGTCTAAGTGGTCATTAATGGCTGTTCTAGTATTTTGTTCAATTTCAGATAGGCTTTGGACTTTCCTCATATCTCCGACACGTCGGAGATTTTCTTCCTTCTTTGTCTTCATTCTCTTAGTTGTCCTTGGTCTGCTTAAGTATTTCATAAAAAGTTTAACGATTTGAAGTGTGCTCATATCATTTGTTTTCTTGCCAAAATTAAGATAATATTTTTTACCCTTCTGGATAATATACGGCTTCCCGCTTTTGTTTCTATAAACCCGCGGGGGTCTTACCTTTTTAGAATTGCGCTTCATGCTTCGCATTATCGCTTATTCTAAAACATCTATTTTTCTTTATTGAAAAAATAAATCGGTTTTCGATGGTTATCAACAAACGAGAATGAAAGTGAAGTTGATAACTATCTTTAAAATTTAAGGGCACCGCATCCTCTCTGCTTTCTCTTGCCATATCCGAGTTTTGAAGCGGTGGCTTGGACTGACCCAGCATAAGGAACTCCAATACTGCTTAAGGCTCCCGCAGTTCTAGAAATTACTTTGTTATCACGAAGGAATTTATTCACTGCCATTGCCGTTTTCCCAACCTTTGCCCAGTTAATTTTACCGCCAGCCTGCCCCTTGCCTCCTTGCTTCTTCTTGCGACCAGACTTCTTTTTACCTCCAGCCATTGTGCTTGAGTTAATAGTTCGTTTGCCGATTGTTGGAATGACTTCAACACGAGTTGTTTTTACTACCATATACTATATAAAAAAATAATTAATTCTAAATTTTTTTTACTTTAACCGATAAGCAAAATTTTTTCTTAACTCATCATCAACACTTGAAACATAAAGAAAATTAAATCTCTCCTTTGTTGCTTCATGATACTTTTGAAGAAAGTAATCAAAATCAAAAGATAAGTCTAAGTGTTTATACACGAGTTCCATTTTATCCTGAGACTGGGCTGGAAAGATTAATAAATAATCTAACTGCTTAATGGCTTCTGGCCGTAGGTCGTTCAAATACTGACTAGACATAATAACCTTTGATTTATAGTGTCTGTTCTTTTTTAACAAATCGCTTACGGACTTGTCTCTTAATCCACTTCCTAAATCGTCCAAAACAAAAACAACCTCTGGCGAAATATACTTGCTCGGTCTTTCTTTCGGTGCTTCATTTGTCTGTTTCTTTTCTTTTCCGAAATAAAGAAATTGTGGTTTCTCCATCGGTTCTTTATCATCCTGTTTTACTTCTCCTTCGTGCTCTTCATCCTGCCTGTTCAGTTTGTCTAGTTCATAGTCTATGACACTATCTCCGACACGTCGGAGATTCCCGTCTGATTTAAGAAAAGTATATACCGCCATCGGGTTGCCTCTGTTCTTAAAGTGCTTTACCATTGCTTTATAAATGTAGTCCTTGTGGATTGTTGAAGCGATAATAACAATACGGGTTTTTCTGTCTGTTGTCCGTTTCAGTATTTCAAAGAGTGCTGTTGTTTTCCCGCTCTTCTTTCTAGCAAGTAGAAATATGTTGGCATACGGCTCATTAAATAATTTATAACCTTTTGCTTTTTTGTTTCCATCACCCTCTTGTTTTACTGGCTTCACCTTGACATTGTTTATTTTCTCCATCCTATATTCTACCCTACGAATTCCAAACACACAACAATTCGCCCCGCTAAATTTCCTGTGTCAATATTTCCGCTGTCTGTTTCAAGGACTTTAAATGTATATTGGCCGTCCGTCCATCCGACGACACCCAAATTATACCCGAGATTTGAAATGTTTGCTATATTACTATCCGCGAATGTTCCAATAATTCCAATTCTATCCATGTAAAGAATTCTGGTTTTCGTCTCTGTCTGGTCGTTCATATAGTGGATAAACTTAACATTCATTTTGGTAGGTGTGAATGACATTTGGATATTCTTATTAAATGTTTTGCTTCCTCCCGCAAAATCATTGCTCAGAAAAATAATCTTTTGGTATTTATAGTCAGTCATGGTTATATTACTACTCATAAACTTTTTAATAATCAAAATATTTTCGCGGACTGCCTGCGACTTTTACTCACGGATAAGTGAAAAAAAGAATATAAGTTGTGTTTATTGTATTCAAAAAGGTATAGATACTAAATTTAAATGTATTTACAAACCGATGAGTGATTGGTGTATTAGTTTTGATGAAGCCATGCCTTTAATGTGTGCGGATATGTTGAATTTTCATGAAAATTCAACATTGGATGCTTCTTGGTATAAAATCCACTTATACGAGTGCTCATTTCTTTGAAGAAGGTGATGGAAGGCATATCCCAATCAAAAGTGTTAAAATACCGACATAAGTATTAGCAACCTCACAAGGTAAGTTCTTTTCAGATAGCCTTACGATGCAAAGGGTTATAATGGAGATAATGATACCCATTTGAAATAAGTATTTAATAAGTCGGCTGTCTGTCGGTCTGTTTGTTATACAACAACAATTCCAGTTATCTTCCAATTCGTGCTCTACTTTTTTTTCCTCATTCTTCAATGAAATGTCTAAAACACGATTTTTTATTTCTGGAGTTAGTTCCATATCTTGGACATGTCCAAGATTATCTGACATATCTATTATTGGTGGTGTTATATGTAATCTGGTTGTATTATTAGACATTATTTTTAGAAATATCAACTCTTATTTCTGCTATCTGATTTGTTAAATCTTGTATTATATTAAGTAAAATATTATTTTGTTTTTCTAAATTAATCACCCTATCTCGGACATGTCCGAGATTATCCGCCATGTGTTGAAAAGCACTGACTAATATCGGTATAAAACTTGTATATGTTATGCCTTCAAGGTAGCCGTCTCCATCCTCTGCTTTCATTCCACTTTCAGATACAAATTCAGGAAATACTTTTTTGACTTCGTCCGCAATAAATCCGTGGCCTTTTTTTTCTTTCTTCTCATCTGATTTCCAATAATATGAACAACAATTTATTTTCATAAGTTTATCACAACAATCACCGCAGTCTAATGTTTTAATATCCGATTTTAGCCTTCTGTCCGAGGAGTTTGTCCAAGCACCATTTAGCGGAATATAATTATAACTACCAGATGGCTCGCTGTTGGTATTTGAAGTAGTCCAAGCGTGGAGCAAACCAGTTGAAGATGTAAGCACTCCATAATTCGTATATCCTCCTGATTTAAAATGTAGTAGCGGGTCGTTAGTATAAGTTGGTCTTTTTCGTATTAATAAATTACCGCTAGAAGTTGTTGGTAAAACTAACTCTCCCGACGTATTAATATTGATCGCCTCAGTGTATGATATATTGTTTCCAACCGCTGTTCCTGAATTATAATAAAAAGCGAGTTTTCCACCTTTTTGAATTAGAAAGTTTGAACCGCTGTGGCTTGATTTCCAGTTCGTGCCATCAAAATAAGCATCAAAACTTAAATTAACATTGTCGTGTGCCCAATTCAATAATTGAAATGTTGGATAAGCATCCGCCGTTGTTATTGCTTGTAAGTGTGCCCCTGCGACATTACTCGCCGTTCCGTATATTTCTAAACCACCTGTCGCTCCTACTCCTTTCGTTGAGTTGCCTATGATTATCGGCTTACCTAGTGCTGTTGTTATTTTATCGCTCGTTGTTAATGTTGTTGTTGATACACCCGCACTAGCCGTTATCAATCCCTTCGTCCATAATGTTCCGTTTGCCCCGTTTAATGACATTAACAATTGTTCGGACGAGTTCTCCCATATAAATCCATCTGTTGCAGCATTACTTACCCTAAATCTAACGGCAAAAGAAGTGAAATCATTGCCTGCAACCGCAGACCCTCCCGCTAGACTTCTGGTATTTGTGGCTCCCCCATTTGAAGCCATATAAATGCCATAACTGGTGTTGCCAGTGTCCCACAAAAATATTCCTCTCGTATTACCTCCATTAGTATTTCCTTGTATGACTATGCTAGAGCCTCCTGTCGCTGTTAATAACCCACTTGCCGTTAATGTGGTTGTTGATACTCCCGCATTTGCCGTTATTAATCCACTCGCGGTTGCTGTTGTTGTTGATATACCAGCGGTTGAAGTAATTGTTGTTCCCGTTATTGTTCCTCCATTTGTTATGTTGTTTGAGTTCATATCTAAGGCTCCATAAAACCGCATACCGCCCGCATTGTTAAAACGGACAATGTCAGACGAAGCACTTTTATTATCCAAAAGTTTTGAAATATAAAGTCCCGCCCCTTTTACATCAGATGCTACATTCGTAAATACATAACCTCGTTGGTTTGCGGTTCCACTTGAAGCAGTATTTAGAGTAAATAAGAAATACTGATAATCACCAGTCGTCTGTGAAAAGAATATATCTCCTCCGTTTTGGTTTAATATCCTCGCCCCATTATATGTTATATTTCCACCATTAATGATATCCACATTATTGAAATCGGCTTGGCTTAACAAATTCAGTGCTTTTACATCATTTCTACTTCCATTAAATATCTTAATTCCTGTTATGGTTTGGTCGCCTGTTAGTTTTACATTTTGCCCGTCCAATGTGTCCGCATACCCTTTTGTTGCTCCGTCCGTTGATAATGTCGGAGTTCCAAGGTTCGCTATTTTGCTACTATTACAATCTAACCCCGAAGCATTTACCCAACCGACTATCGTCCCGTCAATAATAAAACTTATTTTTTTCGCAGAAATTTCAAAGTTGTAATATGTTGCAGTTTTCATATCCAAACTAGCAATTGACCCGATATTGGCTGTGGAGTTAAAAACCACGAATGTTCCTTTTGTTGTAGCATTTATTGAATTTCCCGTTATTTCAACACCACTGCTATATGTCTTAATTCCTGCTATGGTTTGGTTTCCTGTTAGTTTCACATTTTGCCCGTCTAATGTATCTACATACGTTTTATACGCCCCGTCTGTTGTTGCTGTTGGTGTGGCTAAGTTTGTTATTTTTCTGTTGTTTAAAGATAGTGTCGTGCCCGTTGCTGTCGCGATTACATTATCACCCGCATATAAATCAACATATGACCCTGTTATTTGTATCGGATAATAGGCTGCGGTTGCTATTTTTTGTGCTACAATCTCTCCTATATTTGTTGCCGTATCAAAGGCAATACCGATACCATCAAAAGCGGTTGGAGCAGTAGCACCCCGCACTTCTATTGTTGAAGTAAATTTTTTATTCCCTGCTATGGTTTGGTCTCCTGTTAGTTTTACGGCCGAAGTATCAAGAGTAGAAACATCAACACCATCAACAAGATTAACATTTGTTATACTTTGGCTTTTCATATCAATCCCCGCACTAGCATTTATTATGTTGCTGAATGTTTTGGTTCCTCCTATAGTTTGGTCTCCTGTTAGTTTTACGGCCGAAGTATCAAGGGTAGAAACATCAACACCATCAACCAAATTTACATTTGTTATTGAAAATCCACCCATATTTAAACTGCCCGTCATAGCCGTCGTTCCGTCCTTTGCTAGTTTCGTATCGGTATATGCTTTCGTTGAAGCATCGCCGTCGTAGAATGGTGCGGGCAGTCCGCTGATTGCTGTTGTGCTGTTAAAATTTAAAACATTATTTGTCAATGTCATTCCGCCCCCTGTTGTTGGAGCAAAAAGTATGGACGAGCCGACAAAAGATAATGGATAGCCCGTTGCTCCACCTACCTCCGACGAATAAATAGAACCCATATTATTGTTGTAATTGAAGAATAACTTGCCAGTGTTTAATGGATTTGAGTCTTTTACGGCCACATAAGTAGTAAATGTTTTATTCCCTGTTATTGTTTGGTCGCCTGTTAGTTTAACGACTGCGGTGTCAAGAGCCGAAACATCAACACCATCAACATTACCGACATTTGCTACATTAAAACCCCCCATATTTAAATCTCCAAACATCATAGCGAGACCATCCAATCTAAGAAAAGGTGAAGCAACATTTCGCCATTGACCTGTGCTATAAATGAGTAGTTGGTTATCGGTTGGTGTTGTTATGACTACATCACTTAAAGCATCTATTGATTTAGTCGCTATCCTTGTGTCAAAATCTGTATTAACCCTTGCTGTGGTGTAGTATAAGTTAGTTCCTTCGGTTAAGTTGGTTGTGCTCTTTGTTGCTAATTGAGTGTCAAACCTAGCATTAGTATAATATAAATTGGTGCCTTCGGCTAGGTTAGAGGTTGATTTAGTAGTTAGTCGCGCATCAAACCTACCATCAGTATAGTATAGATTAGTGCCTTCTTTTAAGTCCGTCGTTGATTTTAAAGCCAACCTCGCATCAAATCGGCTGTTAGTAAAATAAAGATTTACGGGGTCAGCATCTTCTGGCACCCTATCTGTGTATAAGCCCACTATGTTTGTGTTGGTAAGGTCTAAGTTTTTTATGTCTAGACTATCAACGGCGATTTCTGACAAGCCCAAGAGTGATTTATATTGCGACATATTATATAACGATAATTATTTAATTAAAAAAATAATACTAAGAATAATATATCTTTGTATTAAAAACTATTGTATTGAAAAATAGTTTATATGCCGAGCCCCGAGGCTTCAAAGGAAAATTGGAATAAGGCGGTTGAAGGAATAAAGGAGAAGGCTAAACAAAGAAAAATGGAGCATGCGAAGAAGGTTTTACAACAATACCGCACCGCCGTCAAGGAAGAAGAAACCGATATGGAGCGAAAAATCGCAGAGATAGAAAATAAGAAACTCGCCAATGACATACTTAATGAAAGAGACAATGACGAGGAGCCAGAGCAAGAAGTTAGCGATAGCGAGGATGAAATTGACTTTACTGACATACTTGCAGAAAAGATGGCGAAAATGAAAATCAAGAGAGCGAAAGCAGAGAGTAAGAGGGTGAAGCAAAAAAAGAAACCAGTGGTTGAACAAGAGGAGAGTGAAAGTAGTGAGAGTGAAAGTGAAGAAGAGATGCCAAAGCCAAAGAAAGGGAAGGGTAAAAAGTCAAATATATCCGTTAATGTTTATAATCAATCTGAAAAGGTAAATAAGAAAGAAAAAAATAATGATATTGAAAAATGTTTCTTAAAATTTTAACTATATAATGCCCGATTTAGACCATAAGCACACAATTATTAATACACAGAATGCGGATAGCCAACTTGAGGACACACCAACTGGAGAAGAAACAAAAAGGACGAAAGAAGAAGAAGCCCTTGAAATACACCACCAAAAGAAAAACCCGAAAATATGGAACACGATATGGGTAGATAAACCATTAGACCAAGTCTTTCTTGACTTAGCAGATATGAGTAAGATAAAAGATAAGAAAGGAAATAAGGGGTATGCTTGGATGTTAGTTTGGATTGATTGTCATTCAAGATTTTTAATAATCATTCCATTAAAAAATAAAACAGCGAAAGAAGTATATTATGCTTTAAAGTCTATACCTTATAAACCGAAATCAATTACTACCGACAGCGGAGGAGAATACAAAGGAGCAACTCGTGATTATTTTATTCAAAATGGTATTAAACATGATGTCGTTGAAGTCGGCGACCATAGAGCGCTTGCGGTTGTTGATAGAGTGATAAGAAGTATTAGAAGGTGGTTGGATTTATTATTTGAAACAAATAGAAATTTTGATTGGGTTAGTTATATTCAAGACTTAGTAAATGCGTATAATCATAAAGTTCATAGAGGAATTCAAGCCAAACCTGTGGATGTCTTTGCTAGAAGAGATAAAAATAAACAGAAAATAACCCGTGATAATTTAATTAATGAATTCAATATCGGCGATAATGTCCGTAAGGAAAACAAGAAGTTGATGTTTGCAAAAGGTGGAAAGACCTTCAGTAAGACTATATATAAAGTCAAGGGACGAACCGGATTTAAAATAATTTTGAATAATGATGAATTAGTGAGCCCTAGAGATTTATTGAAAACTGATTTTACAAAACCTATTGATGAAGAAAAAGAAATCAAAGAACAAACGAAAGATATTATCAAGGAAAAAAAGACAAAAGAACAACTAAAAAGAGAAAGTATTGAAAGCGATAATATAAGAACAAGTAAAAGAGAAAGAAAGGCGAAAGTAATATTAGATTTGTAAAATAAGTTTAATTAAAAATAATTCAACTTAAGGTTTATTAAACCTAAATACGCTCGTCTGTCGCTATCTTGGAGTAAATGGGTTGATTACCCTTCACATAAAAGCCCTTCGCTGCTGACCAAGACTTAAAAACTCTAACAATCAGATCAAAATCAATCGTTACAACCAAGTTTTCTTCTTTTCCAATTTCGGTTTTCACAAACACGCCCTCCACTCTGTTTGCGCCAGCTAGGCTGAACACTTTGTCATGCGAAATCGGACTTGGCATGAACTCAACGAAGCACCTCTTGCCCTCTGCAAGTTGTTCCCTAGTCGGCGCTAGCACCTTCACCTCCTTGCGATCAGGTTGGGCGACGATAGGGTCGTCAAATGCTTCTTCGGCTGGTTGCTGGGCGACCGCGAGGTTGGCGAAGGCTTCTATTGGTGCTTCCTCAGACATTCCTACAGCAACACAGACATCAAGGGTTTAGTCCTTTTGCGAAAAATCACTTTTTGCTTTCTGACGAAAGACAAATTCTGAGAAAAAACACAAGGTTTTCTGGAAATGTTTTTTGGTGGTGCGGAGTATTTTAAGCGAATTCACACGGGAAAAAGTGGCAACGATTGAAAATGGAAGGAAAAAATTTAGCCGTAAAGGAAAAGTGGCAATACTTGATGGTTTTTTACAAACCAGATAAGAAAAAATGAGGCGGAGTGGCATTTTGAACACATTGAAGTTTTACCAGAGCCTTATGTTGCGACGATGCGACGATGCGACGATGCGTTGTCGCATAATCGCAAAATTTCGTAATGAGTGAAAGCCTTATCACGAAGGAACAGAGAACAAAAGAAGACTGGCTGGAAATTTTTGAAGCAAGTAAAATAGGGAAAGATAGATTGAAGAAAGATAAAATAATTACAGAAGAAAGAGTAAATAAAATTGACAGAGAAATTGATTTACTTGTTGAAAAAAAACAGCCAGACTTGGTAAAGTTGTCCGCAATTAATGTCGTGCTCAAGAGGTTAGAAAAGGATAACAAAATCATTGAAAAGGACAGATTGGTGAAACAAAAGAGAAGAATTAAACAAGTAAAAAAAGAAAAAGAACTGAAAGCATTTTATAGTTGGCGGAAAGAATTCAGAAATGAATACGGACTTGCCATACAAGATAAAATTTTTGCTGGCATTGATGAAGAGGGGTTGTCATTCAATAAAGCCCTCATCAAATACCTCGCATATGACGAAGAAAACAACAAAAATGTAATGGAAGTCTCAAGTGTAAATGATTTGTTCAATGCTGTCCGAAACAATATTCCATTGTAGAGTAGTGGTCATAACCACTATTTGAAAAACTCCTTTTGCACATAGGAGTATAAACTAGTGTGTATTTCAATTTCAACAAAAAAGAAAAACAAAACAAAATGGGCGAAAGCCCTCCTGCTTGCAATGAAATTTACTTATGCCATACTTGTGTGTGGCAGGTTGGAGAATTGCTGGCAATCTACGACAAGACTGCGAAAAAGGTAATTTAATAAAAATGTGTCATATATTTTTCTGTTGCTTGTAGTAGCCTGATTATCTCCAACATGTAAATCTCCAACCAGTTGGAGATAGGGATATGGTGCTTTTGGCCTTCTGTATTGATTACCTGATTTTTTTTTTGCTTTTTTTAGGTTGTAATTTTTTTTCTTTCTGTTTTTGGGTTATTATTTTTTTTTTTGAAACACAGGAAAACGAATTTATTCATTTTGACTTCTTGTATTGATTTCATTTTTTTTGATTTTTTATTTTGCTTTTTTGAGGCTTCGTATTGAAAGTTTAAACTATCAATAGGAAGCCTTATTGTTATCAAACAACCCGTGGGAAGGTGACGAAGAAAGTCGTCGCCGCACCACGGGTTATCTTCTACTAAAGCGCCCCTTGCAGAACGAGCTCCCACCTCCATTACAGAGGGCCCAGTAAGCAGATGGAGTTTCGAGACTGTTCGACAGTCTAGTATAAACCGACAGAGCACTGTGGGTTTTATTCCGGGCTCAACAAGCGAGAAAGGGCACCCTGAGGGAACAGGATTGTGCTTCCCGTCGCTATTTCTGCATGTGACTTATAGGCGTATGGCTAGGCACACATAAGGCACCCCACCACGGGCCCAGCACACCCACACCATCCCCTAATTCTCTGTCTGTCGACAGATGGCACCCATTTCAAAACATCAAGCCCAAGGGAGGGTCAGTGACACCTCAAGTGGCCTTGGTTCACTTCGTGGAGTAAGTGATGAGATCAACTGATGAGATAGATAGATAGATAGAGATAGATAGATAGATAGATAGATAGATAGATAGATAGATAGATAGATAGATAGATAGATAGATAGATAGATAGATAGATAGATAGATAGATAGATAGATAGATAGATAGATAGATAGATAGATAGATAGATAGATAGATAGAAGTGATAGATAGATAGATAGATAGATAGATAGATAGATAGATAGATAGATAGATAGATAGATAGATAGATAGATAGATAGATAGATAGATAGATAGATAGATAGATAGATAGATAGATAGATAGATTTAGAGATAAGATAGATAGATGATACAGAGGACGCAGACTTTGATTTCCTTTTTGAAAATCCGCAATAACGCAGACTTTGTTGAAA
>WBZZ01005953.1:5000-10000 GCA_019918135.1 Paulinella micropora | reverse complement strand
ATCTATATCTACCTCATAGGTCTCTACGTTGTGTTCGGGTTAGATATATATTTATTTATCTATCTATATCTATCTATTTCTCTACCTACCTTGCAGGCATGCGTATTGTATTTGGGAGACACAAGAGCTGTGACGTACGCATCCCAGTCTCTCACGTCAGGTCTGTATCTTACAACATACATACATACACATACACATACATACATACATACATACGTACGGTACGTACGTACGTACATACATACATACATACATACAACTGTATCTATTCTATCCACCTTGCTAGCAATCTATCTAGTTTGTCTGTTCTGTCAATTCTATCTACTCACCGACCTCCCGACCTTTATCTTCCTGTTATGTTTTATTTATCTGTCCATCATACTATCTATCTATCTATCTATCTATCTATCTATCTATCTATCTACCTACCTACCTACCTACCTACCTACCTACCTACCTACCTACCTATCTATCTATCTATCTATCTATCTATCTATTTATCTATCTATCTTGTGTGCTTGCAGCTCCAAGCACCTCTTCATTCAGCACGACCCTGATGAGGGCGTTACCATGCTCACAGACTTGAGGTAACATGGCATACAATACATACAATACATACACTACATATGCACGATCCTGATGAGGGCGTTACCATGCTCACAGACTTGAGGTAACATGGCATACAATACATACAATACATACACTACATATGCACGATCCTGATGAGGGCGTGACCATGCTCACAGACTTGAGGTAACATTTCATACAATACATATACAATACATGCACAATACATACAATACATACACAATACATACAATACATACACAATACATACAATACATCCACTACATATGCACGATCCTGATGAGGGCGTGCCCATGCTCACAGACTTGAGGTAACATTTCATACAATACATACACAATACATACACTACATATGCACGATCCTGAGGGCGTTATCATGCTCACAGACTTGAGGTAACATTTCATACAATACACACAATCATACATACATACAATACATACACAATACATACAATACGTACAACATATATGCGCGATCCTGATGAGGGCGTGACCATGCTCACAGACTTGAGGTAACATGGCATACAATACATACAATACATACAATACATACACTACATATGTACGATCCTGATGAGGGCGTTACCATGCTCATAGACTTGAGGTATCTATTGCAACGTACACAACATGTAATGTTATGTATGTTGTTATGTATGTAATATATGTTATGTTATGTATGCCATCTATATCCTATATATCGTACATGAAATAAAGGAAAGACGCCAAATACATTACATACACATCAAACATATTACATCGAATACATGGCATACAAAACATGCAATACGTATGCACGATCCTGATGAGTGCGTTACCATGCTCACAGACTTGAGGTAACTATTTCAACATACGTAACATGCATAACATACGTAACTCAACGATCCTGATGAGGGAGTGACTAGATAACATCAACAACGTACATTAAATGCATCACCTACATCAAAACACATTACATACATTACATATGTATGTACTCTTCTCGCACGGATTGATATACATATCGATTGTGTGTGTGTGAGTGTGTGTGTGTGTGTGTGTGTGGTGTGTTTGTACAGCACGTACGACACGTCTACGTCAACCACGTTTGAAATACATTAACTAAATCCAGAAATACATCAACTAAATTACATATCCATGGTGTGTATGTGTGTGTGTGTGTGTATGTGAACAGTGTGTGTGTGTGTGTGTGTATGTGAACAGCACGAATGGTACCTACGTCAACGTCATCAACATACGTCAACACTACATGACATATACCATTGTGTGAAATTGTGTATATGTGAACAGCAACGTCATCAACATACATCAACACTAGAATGACATGTACCATGGTGTGTATTGTGTATGTGAACAGCACGAACGGTACCTACGTCAACAACGTCTTGGTGGGTAAGCACAAGTCAGTCTACTTGTACCACGGTATCTATCTATCTATCTATCTATCTATCTATCTATCTATCTATCTTTCTATCTTTCTATCTATCTATCTATCTATCTATCTATCTATCTATCTATCCATCTATCCATCCGTCTATCTATCTATCTAATCTATCTAATCTATCTATCTATCTATCTATCTATCTATCTATCTATCTATCTATCTATCTATTTTAGGTGATGTAGTGCATCTCATTCGGAACAACGGCAGCAACGTAGACCCGGTATGTATGTATGTAATGTAATGTAATGTAATAATAATGTAATAATATTGTAATGATAATGTCATGAGATAATGTCATGAGATAATGTCATGAGATAATGTCATGAGATAATGTCATGATAATGACATGATAATGACATGATAATGACATGAAAATGAAAATGTAAATGAAATTGAAATGAAAATGAAAAGAAAATGAAATGAAATGAAATGAAAATGAAAATGAAACTGAAAACGAAACTGAAAATGAAACTGAAAATGAAGCTGAAAATGAAACTGAAAAGAAACTGAAAAAGAAACTGAAAATGAAACTGAAAACGAAACTGAAAATGAAACCTGAAAATGAAAATGAAACTGAAACTGAAAATGAAAATGAGAATGAAACTGAAAATGAACTGAAAATGAAACTAAAACGAAACTGAAAAACTGAAACTGAAACTGAAAAGAAAATGAAAAATAAAAAATGAAAAATGAAAATGAAAATGAAATGAAACTGAAAATGAAACTGAAAATAAACTGAAAATGAAAATGAAATTGAAAATTGAAACTGAAAATGAAATGAAAATGAAATGAAAATGAAAATGAAATGAAATGAAATGAATGAAATGAAATGAAATGAAATGAAATGAAATGAAAAAAACTGAAAATGAACCTGAAAATGAACCTGAAAATGAACCTGAAAATGAAACTGAAAATGAAACTGAAATGAAACTGAAAAATGAAACTGAAAATGAAACTGAAAACGAGACTGAAAACGAGACTGAAAATGAAACACAACTGAAAGTGAAACTGAAAATGAAAAGAAAATGAAACTAAAGTGAAACTGAAAATGAAACTGAAAATGAACTGAAAATGAAACTGAAACTGAAAATGAAACTGAAAATGAAACTGAAACTGAAAATGAAAATGAAAATGAAAAAACTGAAAATGAAAAACTGAAAATGAAACTAAATGAAACTGAAACTAAATGAAACTGAAAAGAAACTGAAACTGAAAATGAAACTGAAAATGAAAATGAAAATGAAAACGGAATGAAAATGGAATGAAAATGAAATGAAATGAAAATGAACTGAAAATGAACTGAACATGAAACTGAAAAGAAAACTGAAAAGAAAACTGAAAAAGAAACTGAAAATGAATCCGAAAATAGATCTGAATCTGAAAATGAAACTGAAAATGAAACTGAAAATGAAACTGAAAATGAAACTGAAAATGAAACTGAAAATACTGAAAATGAAAACATGAAAATGAAAATGAAAATGAAATGAAAGTGAACTGAAAATGAAAATGAAAATGAAAAATTAAAATGAAATGAAAGTGAACTGAAAATGAAACTGAAACTGAAACTGAAAATGAAAATGAAACTGAAACTGAAAATGACATGAAAATGAAAGTGAAAGTGAAATGAAAATGAAAGTGAAAATGAAAATAAAATGAAACTGAAACTGAAAATGAAAATGAAACTGAAAATGAAAATGAAAATGAAGCTGAAACTGAAAATGAAGCTGAAACTAAAAATGAAACTGAAAATGAAACCGAAATGAAACTGAACTGAAATGGAACTGAAAATAAAACTGAACTGAAAATGAAACTGAAAATGAAACTGAAAATGAAACTGAAAACGAAACTGAACTTAAATGGAACTGGAAATGAAACTGAAAATGAAAATGAAACTGAAAATGAAACTGAAACTGAAACTGAAAATGAAACTGAAACTGAAACTGAAGATGAAAACGAAACTGAAAATGAAACTGAAAATGAAACTGAAAATGAAACGAAAATGAAACTGAAAATGAAACTGAAAATGAAACTGTAAAGAAGCTGAAAATGAAGCTGAAACTGAAACTGCAACTGAAACTGAAACTGAAACTGAAACTGAAACGAAAATGAAACTGGAAATGAAAATGAAAATAAAATGAAAATGAAATGAAACTGAAACTGAAACTCAAAACTGAAAGTGAAACTGAAAACTGAACTTGAAACTGAAAACTGAAAGTGAAACTGAAAATGGAACTGAAAATGGAAGTGAAAATGCAAATGAAAATGAAATGAGCATGAAATGTAAATGTAAAGTAATCTAGTCTAAAGTAATGTAATCTTAAGTAATTTGAATGTAAAGTAATGTAAATGTAAATTAATGTAAATGTAATGTAAATGTAAAGAAAATGTAAAGTAAATGTAAAGTAAATGTAAAGTAAATGTAAAGTAATGTAAATGTAAAGTAATATAAATGTGAAGTAATATACATGTAAAGTAATCTAAATGTAAAGGTAAATGTAAATGTACAAATGTAAATGCAAATGTAAATGCAAATGCAAATGTAAATGCAGGTGTAAATGCAAATGTAAATGCAAATGTTAATGAATAATGAATAATGAATAAAATGATCATGGTGAAAATGAAAATGAAAATGATGAAATGAAATGATGAAATGAAAATGAAAGATGAAAATGAAAGATGAAAATGAAAGGTGAAAATGAAAGATAAAAGATGAAAGATGAAAGATGAAAACGAAAGATGAAAACGAAAGGTGAAAGATGAAAATGAAAATGAAAATGAATGATGAAAATGAAAATGATGAAATTGAACATGATGAAATTCAACATGATGAAATGAATGATGAAAATGAATGATGAAACTGAAATATGAACATGGAAGATGAAAATGAAAGATGAAATTGAAAGAGGAAAATGAAAGGTGAAAACGAAAGATGACAGATGGAAGATGACAGATTAAAGATGAAAATGAAAGAT
>WBZZ01005953.1:0-2500 GCA_019918135.1 Paulinella micropora | reverse complement strand
CATTCGAGACGCAGGATTCGATAGTCTTGATCCTGGAGCTCTGCTTGGGCGGTGACCTCTTGGACCGCCTGGCGCAGAACGGCCGCGAGTTCAGTGAAGAGATGTCGCGGCGCATCTTCGTGCAGGTTGTGGATGCGCTCTTGTGTCTGCACGCGCAAAACATCGTCCATCGTGACCTCAAGGTGTGTGTGTGAGAGAGAGAGGGGGGGGGGGGGGGGGGGGGGATAAGAGTGTGCATCGTGACCTCAAGGTCTGTGGAGACAACAAAAAATCGGAGGGGGGGGGGGGGGGGGGGCTCCTCTGTCTCTTTTTTTAATATAACATTCTCTCTCTCTCTCTCTCTCATGCAGCCGGAAAACATCCTCTTCTGCGATGTGAAGGGAAACGAGGTCAAGCTGACAGATTTCGGTCACATCGTCTCTCTCTCTCTCTCTCTCTCTCTCTCTCTCTCTCTCTCGCTCTCTCTCTCTCTCTCTCTCTCTCTCTCTCTCTCTCTACACACATACACACAGGTTGTATACATTACATACATGCATACATACATACATACATACATAGATACATACATACATTACATACATAAATCTATATAACCGTCTACGTGTACAGGGTTGGCAGCGGTGACTCGTCCCGACATGTACATGCAAACCGCGTACATACATACATGACATACATACATACATACATACATACATTACATAAATCTATGTAACATCTACGTGTACAGGGTTGGCAGCGGTGACTCGTCCCGACATGTGCATGCAAACCGCGTACATACATACATTACATACATACATGCATACATACATACATACATACTTTACATACATAAATCTATATAACATCTACGTGTACAGGGTTGGCAGCGGTGACTCGTCCCGACATGTACATGCAAACCGCGTACATACATACATTACATACATGCATACATACTTTACATACATACATCTATATAACATCTACGTGTACAGGGTTGGCAGCGGTTACTTCGTCCCGACATGTACATGCAAACCGCGTACATACATACATTACATACATACATACATACATACATACATGCATATGTACATAAATACATTACATACATAAATCTATTTAACATCTACGTGTACAGGGTTGGCAGCGGTGACTCGTCCCGACATGTACATGCAAACGGTGTGTGGCACGCCGCTCTATTTCGCCCCGGAGATCCTCAACGTGCAAACACAGAAGATCTCTGGTCTGTCTGTGTGTGTGTTTGTGTGTGTGTGTGTGTCGTACCTGTCTATCTTTCATTCTCTACCCACACACACACACACACTCTCTCTCTCTCTCTCTCTCTCTCTCTCACACACACACACACACACACACACACTCTCTCTCTCTCTCTCTCTCTCTCTTACACACAAACGCACACACACACACACACACACAATTCTCTTTCTTGCTTAGGTTACGATCGTGCTGTCGATATCTGGGCGCTTGGCGTCATTCTCTACATGATGTAAGTATCCATACATACATATACATACATACACATACACATGCATATATACATACATACATACATACATGCATACATACATACAGTGTCCTCCTGCCGTATTGAAGCATGAATATGTCGATATCCCATCAGTTGAAGCGATATACATTTGTTAAGAAAAAGGGAAAGAAAAAAAATCAAGCAAGCGGAATCATCAACTGTTGTGTGTGTGTGTCTCATCTTCTTCTTCTCCTTCTTCTTCTTCTTCTTCTTCTTCTTCTTTTCTCTCTCTCTCTCTCTCTCTCTCTCTCTTCTACATGTTACTAATATATATGTTCTTGTTCTTTGTTTATCTCTCTAGGCTCATCACTTGTTAGCCATCCCTCTCTCTCTCTCTCTCTCTCTCTCTCTCTCTCTCTCTCTCTCTCTCAGGCTGTGTGGTGAACCCCCATTCGACCCCAGGAAGGAAGAAATTCCTATTGAAGAGCAGGTATGCTTGTGTTTAATTTATTGATTGATTGACTGATTCATTCATTCATTCATTCATTCCTATATAACTCACTACCACCATACTGCTACGTCCAATTACGACTCTGTTTCCATTTCAGTACTTATCTGCTGCTACTACTGCTACTACTACTACTACTACTACTACTACTACTACTACTACTACTACTACCTACTAACTACTACCTACCACTGTTACTGCTACTACTACTACTACTACTACTACTACTACTACCTACTAACTACTACCTACCACTATTACTACTACTACTACTACTACTACTACTACTACTACTACTACTACTACTACTACTACTACTACCACTACTACTACTGCTGCTGCTGCTGCTACTACTACTACTACTACTACTACTACTACTACTACTACTACTGCTGCTGCTGCTACTACTACTATTATACTACTACTACTACTACTACTACTACTACTACTACTACTACTGCTAGGTTGGTAAGGCTATCTACGCCATGCCGGACGACCTTCAGGAGAGCCTCTCAAAAGAAGTGCAGGTC
>WBZZ01005952.1:302500-305000 GCA_019918135.1 Paulinella micropora | reverse complement strand
GGATAGATGGATAGATGGATAGATGGATAGATAGATAGATAGATAGATAGATAGATAGATAGATAGATAGATAGATAGATAGATAGATAGATAGATAGATAGATATGTTTGGTCTATCAGCTCTGCATATCCGAAGACATAGGCATCCATTCCACCCCGCCGCCAATCGGCGACTGGGTAGCGGGCTGGGAATGGGCACTAGGCCCCGAATTTGTGCAGTCTGACGGTTCTACGACCCTCCCTGGCTAGAGGACCATAGAACCAACCCAGACACGTGTCCGTGATCACGTGCCCCGCCAAGGCTCGGGCCCGAGGGGTACACCAACCCTCGAGCTTCATCCAAGGCGACCACTTTCGCGGCCGGACTATACCTTAAGATCTCCCTGCTTATGTGCCTACCCGCACACAGGAAGATCCCACTCCCGTCTAGTCTCTGAACCTTTCCCATGTGTCAGGACACCACTGGGTAGTGGCAACGGAGGACTACCGGGCCAGCTGCAGCGGTGACATAAGTGGGCCGACGTCGAGAGTAGTGACCATTTGCCATATCCGCTGGTCACTAAACTCACGTCGGAACACCAAGTCAGTCCAAGGCAGCCAATCAGAGGTAGTCGTACCGAGTAGGAGCCATGCGCGGGTAGATAGATAGATAGATAGATAGATAGATAGATAGATAGATAGATAGATAGATAGATAGATAGATAGATAGGTAGGTAGGTAGATAGGTAGGTAGGTAGGTAGGTAGGTAGGTAGGTAGGTAGGTAGATAGATAGATGGATGGATAGATAGTTAAATAGATAGATAGATAGATAGATAGATAGATAGATAGATAGATAGATAGATAGATAGATAGATAGATAGATAGGTAGGTAGGTAGTTAGGTAAGATAGATGGATAGATAGATATATAGATAGATAGATAGATAGATAGATAGATAGATAAATGCATGAATATTCAATATAATACAGGCAAACAAATAAATAAGTATGTACATAAACGAAATAAAGCAAATGAACGAAATAAGTAATTAAACAATTTCGAAATAAATAATTAAACAATTTAAGGCAAGCATTGAGTGAGACGTCCACCCATGCCTTGAACCGACTGGGCGAGAGCTAACATTTTTTTTTTTTTTTTTTTTCTAATAATCTCTGTTGCTCGTGTATGTTACTGTGACGTACCATTGAAGGCTTCCCCCCCCCCCCCCCCCCCCCCCCCCCCCCCAAAAAAAAATCTCCCGCGGAGGGGGCAAGGAAATCTCACATTGAGCAAGTGGGGCAGGAGCCGACTGCATTCGTTTGCCTGGCACTTTAATCCTTTGCAAGGTTATAACAAGTTGTATGCAGTGTCAAACTTGGCGGCACAGTTTGTCGCCAGCCCTGCGTGTTCTGTCTTCGACACTTGTTCGCGCAGCTGACTGGCTGCCCTCTGTTGAAAAACTAGGAGGTGACAAGAAATTGCGTGCAATCTTTGGATAGAGTGCCACACTGGCTACTTTGATCACTCAAGATGACACGATGGAAATAGACTAATAAGACTTGAACTGTCACCGAGTTTAATAAACATGATTTATTAATAATAATTATTCAAATCAACACAGAATTTACAGGCAAGCCTGAGAAGGAATGGACAACAAGAGGGTCGGACTTTAGTTTATTAGCGATGGACGATCATGACCGAACACGTCACTGAGCGCCACAACCCGCAAACCGCCAAAGCTTTGAATTTACCGTTACACTTAGAGTGATTTAGGTAAAATAAGTAATTGTCATTCCGAGGAGTGGGCCGTTATGACTAAATATTAATACATTATTAATAAAAATTGTCCATAGCTCCGGCGGCCCCCTATTTAGGAATTACGGCCCCTGTGAGTTTGGATCAACTACAACCCCAAGGGACTGATAAATACTGGTGACAACGAACTCTTATTAAAATCGGGACAAAAGTCGGAGGCTCTGTGGCTGCAGTATTAATAAGTCCTGACTCCTCAGTGAGAGCAGGTGACTCGAAATATTAATACTAGTACTCAGTGGGCCAGTAAATACAGAGCGGTGACACTTCGCACGGTTTATTTACGTAGATTTCTACTTGTTTGCATACTTGGAATGCAAAATACGAACACGACTGAACGTAGACTCTGATTCGGTGTCATCGGAGTTGGTGAGCTTGCGTAACTTAGTAACTTGAAACACTGCTGTAAAGTCAGTCGTCACGTAGTCAGGCTTGAAAGATGGCTTTTAGAAATAGCTAAGTTAATAAGCCTTCAACTGAGTCCGAGTCGGACTGATTCTAACTTTCACTTATAATTTCAAGTGTCAGAAATTTACGAGATTTAGCCCTTGAAAAAGTTTCCACCGTTGTCACTGCGTCACTCCGAGGCCGCTGCCCTTGAGTTCGTTCAAAAAAAGAATCGTATCATGATTCTCTTCGATTTGTTTTTCAAGTCGCTTTTCAAGCCAAGTTAACAGTATTATAAACGTAGGCTACTAAGTTTTCCTAT
>WBZZ01005952.1:265000-297500 GCA_019918135.1 Paulinella micropora | reverse complement strand
AGCATACACAGCGGGGGCAAAGCCCCGCACCCCCAAGCGGGGTTGTAGGGGTTTACCCCTACACCGCCAGCACCGCCCGCCACACCCTAATTTCCATCTAAACATTGGGCCCCCCGTATATATAGACACAGGAAGCACACTGCAGACCACGGCGGGTGTAGACGATTGAGATAATTATTTAATTTCCAAAAAAAAATTGTTATTCAATATATAAGATGGAGACACACACTTACAACGGTAAGACTTATAGGTTGGACAAATTCAGGGAACAAAAAATTAATTATGAAATCAAAAGTGTCAGGGGTCAAGATGTGCTGTATATAATACCGAAGACTAGAAAGTATAAGGTTGATATAACAAAGACCCAAAATTACTTGAACAGAGTAAGAGGTGCTGTTTATTTTGAGAATCATACTATTCCAGTAGAACCGCCATTACCTCCTCAGTTTGAGGCGAAAGTGTTTGAAGCGAAAGTGAGAGAAAGAAAAGAAAGGGTGAAAACCTAATGCGATACGGAAACTACGAAATCAAACACGTTGACAGAAAGAAACACATTCTAGGTATTAATGAAAGTCAGTATTGGGTTAGGATTAGAGGCAACTTTACTTCATTCAGTATGGAAGATGTAGTAAAGTTTATTGAGATAATACTGAACGACTTTATTAAAAGACAGAGACAAGGTAATATGGTTAGTCTAAGTATCAAGTTTGTAGATTACTATGGAGCTGTATCTACTGGTTTGAAAAAGATTAATGAGATTTCTGTCAGCGATGTTTTAGAAAGACTGTCAGCAATATTTCAAAGCAACGAAAGCCTTTATACAGACGAAAAGGGAACCAATATGGATAGGTTTAGATTCGTTTTGAAATCTGTTGAAATGCCAACGGGCGGAACGAGGCTTCAAATAATTAATAAGTTGGATGTATATAAAAAGAGAGGAGTAATTCAAATCAATAATACAGAAAATATATGCTTAGCCAGAGCAATTGTTGTAGTAAAAGCAAAAATTGAAAAACACAAAAAATACAAGACAATATTAATGGGACGAAAGATACAGGAGGAGATGGTTTTGAAACTACACGGAGAAGCGAAAGTCATTCAGGATGTGTGCGGTATTCCTGAAATTAAAACTTTTGCTAACCACATTAAATATAATCTGGTTATCGTTGAATTCCCTGATAAGATAGTTTATGATACAGACTTAAATGACGAGAAAGGCGAGCGACTTACGAACATTTACATATTTAAGACAGAGAACCACTACGATGCAATAACTAATATGAAGTCTATCGTAGGTAAAGAAAACTTCTGCGAAATATGCTTAAGATGATTTCAAAAGCGACACGCCTGCGAATCTAAATGTAATATCTGTGAAACCAAAGACTGTAAGTGTATTAACGATAAAAGCAATTGGACTGATTGCTATTCGTGTAACAGAAAGTTTCCAAATACTGTATGTTTTAATAATCACAAGAGGACGAACTGTGATATCAAAGCGAAATGTCTTTCGTGCGGACTTAATTACAGGAGAAGGTCGCGAAGCGACCGTTCGCCCTACGGGCTGAACAAAGACGAACACAAGTGCGGTTATGCGAAATACAGTAATTGTAAGGAACTGAAACCACTTGAACACAAATGCGAAATCGTGAAGAAAAACATATTACCTTTTTCAGAGAAATACATATTCTTTGATTTTGAAGCTACACAGGACACGGGCGAGCACATAGTCAATCACGCGGAAAGCCAGTATTACGATGCGAAGGAACCACCCGTCATTCATAAGAACATTGATGATTTCTGTAAGTGGGCTTTTGAATCTAAGCACAATGGCTTTACATTTATTGCTCATAACAGTCGTGGTTATGACTGCCAGTTTATTCTTAAATGGTTAGTGGATAACGGACAAGCACCATTCGTCATTTATCAAGGCGGTAAGATAATGATGATGACTTTGAAGAAATACCGATTCATTGATAGTCTCAGTTTCTTGACTATGCTTCTGGCCGATTTTCCTAAAACATTCGGCTTGAACGAACTTAAAAAGGGCTTCTTTCCTCACTTCTTTAATACTGACAAAAATAAAAATTATGTTGGTGTTATGCCTCATAAGAAGCACTACGGCTATGACACGATGAAAGATAAGAAAAGAGCGGAATTCTTAGAATGGTATGAAAGCCAAAGAAGCAACACATTTGATATGCGGAAGGAAATCGCGGAATACTGTCATAGCGATGTTGACATTCTGAGAAGGGGATGTATGGATTTTAGAAAGCAGTTTCTAGAATTCGGTATTGACCCGTTTCAATATACAACTATTGCGAGTTGTGTTATGGCTTTGTATCGTGCTAAGTTTATGCCAGAGAATTCAATTGCTGTGTTGAAGGCGGAACAGCAAAACAGGATTATTTCTCGGGCTTGTGTTGAATGGATAGCTTACAGAAGCAGGTTAGACAAGACGGATATCAAACACGCATTCAATGGCGGTGAAAAGATGTTTTGTATTGCGGAGATTACACCTCCGCACCTCCGAGCAGGTTCGAAAGGGTCGCAGACCCTTTCTGGCGACTCAACTATTACGTAGATGACTTGGATGAAAAGACTAAAACCTTATGAATTTCACGGATGTCTCTGGCACGGATGTCCAAAGTGCTTCAATGGTAATACAATCAATACTAAGAAGAACAAGACGATGGGCGAACTATACAAAGCAACTATGAGACGAGAAAAGGAACTAAGCAAACAAGTCAGCAAACTAGTATCTATCTGGGAATGTGAATGGAGATTAATGAAAACAAGTGAAAGCCTAGCGGAAGATACTAATGAACGAATTACCGAACAAGAAGGGCTGAACCCGCGAAAGGCGATGTTTGGAGGTAGAACGGATGCTCTAACATTGTATTGGAAATCACGACACGACAACGAATACGCGAAATACATTGACATATGCTCTCTGTATCCGACCGTTATGTTTTACGACCTTTACCCTAGCGGACACCACGAAATCATACGACCCTCAAATGACGATGATCGACTGTCTATGAAAAACAAAATCATAAACAGAGAATATTTCGGAGTGTCTAAGGTTAAGATGCTACCGCCCAGAAGATTACTACACCCCGTTTTGCCTAAGGCGGATAGAGGTATGCTTATGTATTACTTATGCGACAAGTGCGGAATGACTGAACAGAAAACAGAATGTAAGCACACCGATAACGAGCGAGCAATAACGGGCACTTGGGCAACTCCTGAAATTTACAAGGCCTTAGACAAAGGATACAAGCTAATTAAGGTATATGAAGTATGGCACTGGAAGGAGCAGAGCAGTAGCCTGTTCAAAGATTACATAAAAACTTTCTTAAAGGTTAAACAAGAGTCAAGCGGATATCCTGATGGTTGTATTACAGAAGAATAAAAAAGAAACTACATTGACAGTATGGAAGTCAAGATGGGTATTAAGATGGACGAAAACAAAATAGAAGAAAACCCAGGACGGCGAGCGGTTGCTAAGTTGTGCTTGAATAGCCTGTGGGGCAAGTTTGGTGAAAAGCAAAACAAAACTCAAAACAAAATGATAAAAGACAAAGATACCTTATACAAGTTAATGAGCGACAAGTCAGTTGATAACATAAACATAAAAATTATTAACGACAAAATAATAGAAGCGAGCTATGACCTTAAACAAGATGCGGTAAGCGACCCCGTGAAAACAAATATTGTAGTTGCTTTATTTACGACTTGCCACGCGAGGATTAGACTATATGAGATGATGGACAAACTAGGCAACAGAGTTCTATACCACGATACCGACAGTGTCATATACACAACAGACTTAACGAAAGGCGAAACAGATGTTAAAACTGGTAAGTTGTTAGGCGAATGGACGGACGAACTACACGGAGCAAAGATTATGACCTTTATCGGAGGTGGGCCAAAGTGTTATGGATATGTCTTAGATAACGGCAAAGCAAGTATGAAAGTCAAAGGCTTTAGTATGAATTATGAAAACAATAAATCATTAAATTTACCAAATATGTTAAGTGTCATTAGTTGCGGACTTGGAATTAAAAACAACGACCTTATTGAGAACGGCAAGAATGAATTGTTAGAGTTGCTTAAAACTAAGGAAGAGAAATTGATTGCTAAACGAATTGAAAAATCAGGTAAAGTTGTTATTGTAGAAAACAGCAAGATAACAAGAGACAAGCAACAGAAAAAAATAACGAGCGAATACTTAGAAAAAATATTCAGCTTTACTTACACTAAAAGAAATATTATAGGTATTGTTGATAATGCGATTGAAACTAGACCATTCGGTTATTAAATGTAGGGGTAATAAAAATTTCATAAATATATTTTTTGGCTCCTTTGCCTTTAAAGCTTCCAATTGTATGAACACCCCTCGTCGGCTTAACTAGCTTAGTATTTACAGCCGTAGCACCCATTAACGATACGGGGTCAAATGCTGTTCGGTAGTTCGTCGTTAGCTTCGCAGTCTTCGCTCTCTTCCCTTTCGGATTTACTTTAACGGCCACTCTGTCAATTACTCCTTCAATGAGGTCTCTCGTGCTACTGCCTTTATTGTATGTGGTCGCCCTTACCACCGTCTGTCGGCTTAAATCTTTCGCTATTGTTCCACCTAACGAATGACCCGTTAGCTCTACATTATCCTTACCATATTTTTTATGACTTCATTAACCAGATTCTGCTCTTCTTTATATCTCGGAGTTCTTTTCAATACTCCCTTTACCAATGCAACATCGGTTAGCAAGTCTCGCTTATCCTCACTTCCTCTAAATGCTACAATTGCCTTACAGTCTTTCTCATACACCGTTGATTTCTCTTTGCTTGCGACTGGCTTCCATCCGTCAGACCCTTTTCGTTCTGACGAAGACAAGTAGACATCCTCCGATAAACTAGCACTACCTCCTTTTTGTTTCCTGTATTCTTTACCCGCCTTTTTCAATGCCTCCTTGTAGCTTATAACGTGTTTAGCGGAGTAAGCCTTTACAAAGACAATCCACTCAGACATCCTATATTAATTATTTATTTTTTATTTTTTTATATTACCCTACTATATACACCCTAATATGACCACCCTAACAAGACTGTGCGAGAAGTTCCAAAAACTTTCCATTGAAGGCGAAAAAAAATCCTTCTCGTTGGAAGATGTTCAAAAGGCGGCCAAGAGAATGCAGGAAGAGTTGGCGGCCATTTAGCACCGGCAGGGCAGGCCGTTGGCGGTGCACGGCAGCACGCCGAAGCGACAGAAAAGCCTGGCCGCGAGCTTAGGGCCCAGCCGGCGGCCGCCCGCTTTCACGCGCAAGTCAGACAGTTCGCGCAGCGCGCGGCGCGGCCCGCGCGCCCCAGCGTCCTGGACCAGGCTCGCGACCGTGGGAAAGCGCGCATAAATAGCCCTGGCCACCGCGGGGCTCACCCCGCGCACGGCCGCGTACACTCCCAGCCGCTCACATTCTGCCCCCCGCCGTACGGTCTTGGCGCGTTCCTGCACGACGGCGTCCTGCAGCGACGCGCCGGTTCCGCCCGACACCCAGACCCTGAACAAGTTCAGCAGCAGCAGCGCCGAATGGAACGCGTGCGCCGTTGTCAGCCACAGCAGGCCGTACCGCATGGTCGTGCTGCTCTCGGCGGCCCGCAACATCGTGGCGAGCCCGGGCTCGAGCGCCCCGTTGCGCGACAGGGTGCTGCGCACGGGTTCCAGCAACTCGCAGGACGAGACAGTCAGCAGCCACGCGGGGCTCTCGAGTATGTAGCCCGCGACCGCCGAGCGTGCGCCGGCCCACTCCGCCAGCGCCAGCCGCTGCGTTTGGAAACGGCCCGACCTGAGGGACTGCACGCAGTCGTCGGCGCGCTTGCGCTCGAACACTCGCTCGACGTCGGTACCGCGCCGGAACAATATGTCGCCCACCTGCAGCGTTTCGACCCTGACGAACGGCAGCTGCCCCAAGCACTGCACCAGGAACTTCTCTCGGTGATCGAGCACTAGCAGCGCTGCCACATCAGTAGGCGCCGCGAACCACGAGCGCGGGCCGCTCTTGAGCTCCTGGTCGCTCAGCCGCGCCAGTTCGGCCGAGATTTCAGCCTTGTGCGCTGCCTGGGCGCCGGCCAGAAGCGGCGCAGTGGGCGCCGCCCAGGCGACCGTCACAAAGCGCTGCCAGAAGTCTCGCAGCCCGTTGATGTCAGGGAAGTCCGAGCGCTTCTTCGAGCCCCCGGCGGCGGCCCACGCCTGCCAGCCCGCACCAGTGCCACAAGCTTGCTCGGCGATCCAGGCCGAACTGCCCCACCAGTTGTCGTGCTCCATGTTTTTTGGCTTTTGCGGAGGTTTGTGCGGCCCTCTCCCCCCGCCGTGCCCCCCCCCCCCCCCCCCCGCCCCCTTTCTTCGGGAAGAAGATAAAGGCGAGCGCGCGCGGGGAAGGAACACAACCTTTGTCACAGAAAAAAACATTCCCTCCCGCCCTCCCTATTCGTCCCTCCCCCGCGCCCGCTTTCCTCCGTGCGAGAAGAAGCGGGGGGGGGGGGGGGGGGGGGAGGGGTTTCGGCGGAGGGGGAGACAGGGCCGCAGAAAAGAGCCTTTCCCCCCCCCCCCCTCAGCGCGGACCAAGTGCGGAATGGCGGGAAGAAAGAAAAATGCGCGGCCGCTGGTCAAGAGCTCCCTCTCCTCCCTCCCTTTCTCGCTCATTCTCTCTCTCTATTGTCTTTATTTTTCTGTTCCTCTTGCTTTCTTTTCTGCCGTTCCGCACACTTTCCCTTCGCCTTTGCGTAGGACCGGCAGTTCCATGAGGTTAGCGTACCTCGGGCAGCACGCCACGTCGCCCTTCATGCTCGCCTTCACGAGGCCAAATGGTGGGGCCCAGCTGTTGTTGGTCGCCTTCGTGTACGTGACCTTGCTCAAGGGCAAGGCGCAGAAGTCGCGGCTGGAAGACAGGAAATTGCGGCTCTACCCCGCGCCGGCGCCGGCCGGCCCCAAGCGCCCCAAGCTGTCCGTGGGCAAGATCATCGGGCGCGCGGACAGCCTGCGACAGCTACGACACGAATGGGACAGGCTGCACTACACGGTCATAGGAATACCCCCGGGCGGCCTCGACAACGACGGTAGAGAGGAAGTCTTTTACCGCAAGTGGAGAAAGTGCTTGCTGGGCTTTTGTCAACAGGAGGCTCCCTTGGAGGCGGTGATCAAGTACACGACCGAACATTGGAACCTGCAGCCGCCGCACACGACAGTGGACAACTGCGAATGGTTCCCCCGGCGCCCACAGGCGACCGAAAGTGCCTGGCTCAGGCTGTGGCTGGGCGAAGACGCGCCGCCGGCCGCTGGGCCTCCGGCCGACGTACTGTCCGCTAGCTTAGACCAGGCTATCAGGCACTGCCTCAGCAGCATCAGCGCCTTTCTGGATCTTTCGTGGAACTCTAATTCCGACGGAGGTGGGCGCGCTAATAGTCAATCTTAAGAGCAGCCAACATTTTTTTAAATAAAGACTTTTGGTTTTTTTTTTGTTTCTACTGGTACAAATGCAAGACAAGGGAGCCGTTCGAGTTGTGGTCGGACATGACAGACGTTATTCTACTCCAGCGGATGTTCTTGTTAGTCCACAGAGGGTGTTTCTTGCTGGGCCTGCAACTGAGGTCTTCCGCGCTGGCATTAGCGGGCTGTGGCTGTGGCTGGTTGGAGTGGCGTCGGCGAACCTTGCACAAGATCAGTAGCACGGTGGCAACCAGCGCCGCGGAGCTTGCCCGCCACGCCGTGGCGGCCCAATCCGCCGCGATCAGGTCGGGGGTCCAGGCAGGAATCAGCGTCATCCGGGAGAGGGGTGTGTGTGGGTTTGTGCGCCCCGGTTTTTAAGCAACAAAAGGAGGTTGACGGTCAGCTTTTTTTTGGGTGATGGCAGCCACGAGCGAGGGGGGCGGGGTGGGACAGCAAAAAGGGCGAATGGAGGGAGCTTAACTTTGGGAGGATTGTTTCTTTTTTTTAAACATAGGAGTGCACGGAAACAAATTCTGTGGGGAGGGGAAAGGGCAAGGTTGGCCAGACAGAGGGAAAGAAAAGCGGGGGGGGGGGGGGGGGGGGGAGCCGTCGTGTCGCGTGCCCTCTCCGCGCCCACAAGTGTCAGAAATTTTATCGGACATTCTTGTGCATGTTTTTTTTATACCACAAAGTTAAGAAAAAGCAACACGCTCCGCAATTCCCGACCGAGCGAACCAGAAGGAACAAGCCCGCGGGGCTCAGATATAACGATGGGCGAGGAACTGCCCGTGACCTGGACTATCCGCCTGCTGTGCTCGGCCGAGCTCTGGGTGTACGTCACTTGCGTGGCTTTCACCAGCGCACGCTCCGCCTGCCAGCAGTGCCTGCTTTCTATCGTGTGCTACTCGATCTCAACGGCGCTGGTAGGGCTAAGGCGGGCCATCATTTGGTTTGTGTATAACGTCCGCAAGAGGGAAAGCCACCATGCCAAACATGCTCACGTCATCACGCAGTGCGCCCAATTGCTGCGCGTAGTCACGCTTCTGCAGCTGGGGTGGTCGCGCTTCCAGCTGCACCTGCTCGTGCTAGCCATAACTAACATTACGGGCCCCGCCGCGCTCGTCACCCTCCGTTTGCTACGAGCTCTGATGTCCATTGTGGTCGTATGCTCTCCGCCAAGCGTGACGCGTGCACCCCCCCTTCCTCGCCCGTGGCCAAACGCGCCAAGCTGTCGGACCCAGAAAACCCCCCGACCGCCGACCAGCCACTGGTTACCAGCCTGCCGGACGTTGCGTCCGCTGGCTACGACGTCGGAGAACCAGACAGGACCTTCCCGCTCGACGCGTTCACCCGCCGCCTCAACAACGGCCTCAACGGCGCCGGTCGTGTGGCAGACCTGCGCGTCTCTTCCTGCCGCCAGGAGAAATACGTACAGGTCGAGCTGCGCGTCCATGGTCTAGCTACGGTTGTGGGCCAACCGCAGCGGCCAGTCACGGTGCTACGCGCACTCCGTCGAACGACCAAGGGCCTGCCGGCAGAAGAAGTACGCGCCTACATCCACGAGCAGGTCTCCAGGTGCGTCGCCGACGAAACCGTCCGCTGGCTGCGCGAAGAGGTCAAGATTCACGACAACTGTGATTCGTACTTGTACACGGGCCTGGACCCGAACGAAGAAAACAGAGACAACGGCCTGAACGTGCAATACGCTACGCGCTACGTGCAATCAATCACGCCGCCGCACCCCGCGCTGCCCAAGTTCCGGGCGATTTACCGCACTCAGGAAGCCAGCCTGCTACCGCCAGAGGTCCTGCGCGATTTGGGCAAGGAGCTGGACGACAAGTACAACCTCCACGAGAGCCTCGAATTTTCTCTGAAACTCACCTGTTTCAAGCTGGCCCAGAAGAAGGTTGGCACACCGGTGCTCGTCGTGATCATGCGCCCCTTCGATCACCTCGTGCAAGTGTCCCTAGAGCTTCGCAACCGTCGCAGTCGCTCTGGCCGGCGCACCTTGGAGGCAACCATGCTGTTCGCACAACGCATCCTAGATCCTTGGAGGGGCGAGGACGTCCGCGCTTACCTCCTGGGCCACGCCAGCTTGTTTACCGGGCAGACTACCTTGGCCTGGCTCCAGAGCGTTGTGGCAACCCCTGGCTGGTCCGACAACCTGCACAAGAGATTGGACCCTACCCAGACCACCAGAGATGCCGACGGCAGCGCGCGGCGCTTCAAGCTCTTTTGCCCGGAGATGAGCTCGGTGTGGCCGCTACACCCCGAACTGCTGGGCGACGCGGCAGACGGCGCGCCGGTAGCACTGTCCGCTAGCAGCGACGACAACGCAAGTAGCAGCGACGACGCCGACCTCATTTCGTGACCTGGTGTTTTTCTTTTTTCTCCAAGCGCTCGAAAAAACAGTCCTCCTCTGTTTTTCTCTTGCCTTTCCCCCATTTAGCACCGCGGACATGTTTGAAAGCAAGTTCCCCCTCCCCAAAATCAATAAAAAAATGTACCAGCGTTACTTGAGCCGACAAATTCTCCCTCCGGACCTGCAATTGCCAAACTTAGCTAGTTGGTGGCCCACTTGTCAATAAAGGAACACCGGCCCCTCCCCGGACATCCCTAGTGGTCGGAACACCGACATTTGCCTCTGGCATCACCCCGCGCAATGTGTAGGCTGTCCCGGCCATCAGAGCCACGACTTTTGTGTATTGGCTTGTTTTTTTTTAAAATCAGAAGATTTTACGTAGCCTAACCAGGCTCAAAGAAAGTCCTGCCAACAACAAGCAAAAACCACCCAACGGAATGGTAGCCATTCCCTTCTCCTCCCCCCCCCCCGCCGGAGCTCGCCACCTTTCTTTGGGGTGTCACCGGAAGATGTTAGCCATCCTCGTCCGCCACCGCGACGATGTCGTCACACTCTGGGGGGGCAGGTGCGGGCACGGGGTACGCCGCCACCGTCGGCTGCAGCCGCGCCGCCACCTCGGCGAACGCCGCGTGCCGGCCGAGCGCCGCCAGGTTGTCCCGCCGGTACGTCTCATCCGCGGCGCGCAGCCTGCGCAGCAGCTCCGCGTCCGGCGCCGTCAGAAACTTCTCGGCCGCCGGCAGGCCGTCACCCACCGTCGGCAGCCACTGGCTCGCGTGGTGCTGCTGGTACACGTAGTCCGCGAAGTCCCGCGCGCCAGCGGCCGCCGGGGCGGCGGTGGCCGAAAGCGCCCGCTCGCGCAAGTAGTAGCTCAGCGCCACCGGGTCCTGGCACAGCGGCTGCTGCACCGCCGGCAACCACGCGTTGTCGGTGTCCGTCGGCAGCGGAGCGGTTGCGCCGTTCAGCACCGTGGGCAGCAGGTTCATCATCGTGAGGTTGTACGACGCCGAGCCGTGGTCTACCTGGCCCGTCAGCAGCTGCCGGGGCCGCGCGTAGCAGTCCTGCAAAATCTCCAGCAGCACGCGCTGCAGCAGGTCGGGCCACAGCCCGTACAGCAGCGCCTGCTCCGCGATCTCGAAGCAGTCGCGCGTCTGCCGCAGCACCGCGCCGACATTGGGCCGCTCGCTGTCGTCCAGCAGCAGGTCCAGCACGTGCCGGTACTCCTGCTGGTCCTGGCCCTCACCTTTGGCGCGGTTCTGCCACACCAGCTGCAGCAGCTTCTTGCGGCACGCCACGTAGTCGGTCGGCTCGGGGAAGTGCTTCGCGTCCTTCGCGAACCGGAACACCGGCTGCTCGCCCTCCCCGTACATGCCGCGGCGCACCGCACTTTCCTTGCGCGCGTTCTCGATGAGGCCCTCGTGCGCCTGGAACAGCCTCCGCGAACGCACGCAGTTCGCGTAGTAACGACTAATGGTCTCGGCATCCGCGTCCACCGCCAACGACTGGTTGAACTCCAGGTACGGCGACTTGTAGTCCAGCATCGTCTCGGGCGGCTCCCACGCGCGCGCCAGAAAACCGTCATCCTCGTCCTCGCCACCCTCTGCTGCCCCGGCCGAACCGTCCTCGTCACCGTCGGCATGCACGTGCTGCCGCTTGCGCGGCCGTTCTTGCGCGCGGTGCAGCCCGCGCATGTCGCCGCCATTGCCGCCATTGCCGCCATTGCCGCCATTGCCGCCGCCATTGCCTTTCAGGAACGCGCGCGCCAGCGCCAACAGCACCTGCCGCTGCTGCTGCAGCTGCAGCTCCTGCGGCGCTAATAGTCCGATCGCCTGCATCAGCACGCTCGGGTCCTCGTCGTTCAGGAACGGCTCCAGCAGCGCGAACTGCGACAGCGCCGGCGCGCGGCCCAGCGGGAAGCCGTGGTCCGTGCCCGCAGTTGCGTCGATCAGCGGGCTCACCGATGAGTGGAACACGATCTCGATCGCGCGCCGCAGCGCCAGCAGCCGCACCATCGCGTTCAGCCGGTGCATGAAGCGCTGCGACGCCAGGCGCCGCACGCCTAGTGCGGAGGCGCGCTCGCAGAACTCGCCCATCACGCGCGACGTGATATATAACCGCACGCCGCCTACGAAGCCCAGCGACTGCAGGTAGTAGTACATCGCGATCAGCGCGTTGTTGTCGCGCACCCAGCGCGCCAGGTCGTGGCGCCGCGCCTCTGCCTCCTCGTCATCTCCGTCATTAGAGAAACTGTGCCACGCCTCGCAGCCCGCGCGTACGCGGCCCGGCACGTACCGCGTGTGGAACCGGTCGCGCACGGGCTGCGAGATGCGCGACGGGTGGATGTTGGTGTTCACCAGGTGCGTCCCCGTCACCTGCGCCTGCGTGTACTCGTTGAAGCGCTGCCCCGTGTCCTGGTCCGTGCGCAGAAAGCTGAAGCCCACGGTCTTACTCCACAGCATGCTCTTGACCAGCTCAGTGCGGTCTTCTTCATCTTGATCCCCTCGCGGATTGCCACGGTACCCCTTGCTCAGCTCGTCCATGATCGTGATCGCACCGCTAAAGTCGAAATTCCCGGCAAGTGCCTTGGCGCTCATGCCCAGCTGCGTACGCACGCTGTCCCTTATCAGGAAATGATCTGCCAGCAACTTGTGCAGGTGCGATTTGCCCGTGCCGGGCGGGCCGTACATCATCATGTGGAAAAATGTATTGACAGCGCCTGCCGTCTGAGCGGACGCGAGAGCTACATGAAACTCTTCGTTCAGGGGCCCACGGTACACCGCTTCTAGCAGGCTATTGAGCCGCACCAGCTGACAGTCGACAAGGCCTAAATTGCTGGCCGGCAGCGCCTGATAGGAAAAGAATGATACCGGTAGCTTGGTATTTGAAAACGGCGACTTGCGTCCCTTTTTCAGATGCGCCCAGGCGGCCGCCTGCGCATCAGAACAGCCGCCCGCAACATTCAGTGTATTCAGCACTAAGGGTTCCACGCGCCGGCGCAGCTGTTGCAGCGAGGTCCACGAATGGACGCAGCACTCCTCGCGGCTCGCGCCGCGGGCCTGCATCATTGCCACCTCTGCCTTGATCTTTGCGCGCCCGTCCCGCATCATCCTCTTGACCGCCTCCTGATTGGCGCCCCCGCCAGTTGACGTTGGTCGCATTTGCAGCGCCAGCCGCTTCGCCTCTTCATTGGCTTTTTCAACGGTGTCACACACTGATGAGCTCAGCAAGAACTCGGCCAGCAGCTCCTGTTCGGGCAATTCGGCCTCGTCGACTAAATCCTCTGCGCGCGGCATGGGCAAGCGCATGTTCACGAAGGCCTGTGTTGGCAACATGCCTGCTAGGCGCCAATAAAGTTTAGGCCACGGGACAACATAGCCGACGCCTGGCTTCAAGTAGCTCTCGACGCTGGTAATTTCCTCAGGAAGGCCCTTCGGCAGACCGTTGCGCAAGAAGCGCGGGTGCATGAACACTGCTGGATCTAGGAGTGACCCTTCTGTAATTCGGTTACTGCCAGCGCTGTCGTGCAGACACTCCAACAGCTCCTCTTGCATGCCCAATGCGCGCACTGACACGGCGTTGGCGTAGCGCTCCAGCGTCTCGCAGGCCCGGGCCAAATGTCGTCTGTAGGTCAATATATGTGGGTCTTTGGTAAACGGGGGCCGAGTGGACACTTTCTTCTTTTTCTTTTCGAACGCTTTGGCGGGCCGAGCCTTGGAGTGCTTTTCTTCTGGGTCCTGGTTCGCGACGTTTGTGTCTTCGCCTGCTTCGTCGTCACTGTCCGAATCTATGCCATTTGGAGGAGCCTCGTACGCCCCACGATGTTTCAGCAATTTATTGACGAAGCGAAAAACGGAAAATTCAGCTGAAGCATGGATCCACAACCACAGCGCGTGACCTACACATTGCTTGTCTCTGTCTAACAAGGCCGACACTGCCAAAATTTTGTGAGGAAGCCCACCTGACCCCCCACGCAGTTTGGGGTGGGTCGCAATCGCCCACCAGAGCGCAGCCAGCGAGTTGAAGGCGGAAGTGATTCCGTTGTCCTCGCCCGAGCCCAGAGGTGTCGGACGCGTCAGAAAGCGAGACGGTAAAGTAACCTGCAGACAACATGCGGCTTCACGGATGAAGTCCGGGCCGCGGTCATTCTGGTTGTCAAACACAGTTTCCGCCCCCAGCTGGTCGTCATCATCCTCCTCCTCGTCGTCCTCTTCCTTGTCGTCGTCATCGATGGATAAGGTTTTTTTGTGATTGCTTTTTTTAGCTGCTGCCTTCTGATTTTTGCGCGGGATCGCCGTGTAAAATGGATAGGACCCAGGCCATCCTCGGAGCTCTTGGGGCTCTTGTACTGTTTGGGCGCTGGCCTTTACCACACCAGCCATCGCTGCCAGGCCAAAAATGAGCAAGCGGCAAACAGACAATAGCAGACGGTCGACCCCCGCCTCCTCCGCCGGTGCCCGCCCCCCTTTTGCAACACCCCAAGATAAAGGCCAAGATTTTTGGCAATCTCGCGCGAAGCCGTTTTTTTTGAAAATGTTGACAGATTGCGTTTTTTTTGGGGGTGCGGGGGGGCCGTTGGCAAAAAAGGCAAAGAGGGGGGTGGGGGGCCGGCCGAGGCCTGTTGGCCAGCTTTAAACTGGATTTATGAACCTATTGCATTAGCGGAAAGTATCACGTGGCAACATCGAAAACCCCAAAGAGTCCGGCCCCCCCCTCCCCTTGCGCCTTCTGCCCCCCCCCCCCCCCCCCTCCCCCGCCTCTGTCTCCCCTGCCGCCGTTGGCACTGACAGTCGAGAGACAGAATCGTGGGTTGGCAAAAAAAAGGTTTGCGTCTGTTTTTTAGGCAAGAACGCGGGAGCTGGCTGTGGGGGGGGGGGGGGGGGGGGCCGGGCACGCAGATGACACAAAGGCCAGGCCGCGAATGAAAACAAAAAACTAACAGATAGACGGTGTGACAGGGCAGTGGTTCGGGGGCCTCTCTGGGGGGGGGGGGGGGGGGGGCCGGCCCGAGAGAGGGGGGGGGGGGGGGGCCGCGTATGAGAGGGGTAAGGGGCCGCGCAAGTTATTTTCGACTGGAGAGAAAATACGGGAGGGGAAAGACGAGAGGGGAAGCGGAAAAAAAAGAAGGGAGGGGGAGAGAGTGAAGAAGGATTAGGGACTTGTTTTACTGCAGCAAGTTGAGAATACCGTTTTTTGTTTTGCTCTCGAGACATTTTCTTTGCTCGTGTTGAAGAGCCTGTCCCATGTCAGAATCATCCCCGGATAGACTCACTAAGGATGTCAAGAAAGATTCCAGCGCAGCCCAACTCTTTAAGAGCCGGTTTCAAAATGCGGAAGCCATAGGCGCTTGCAGCGATGGCGTGCAGCTGCGTCTGTCCATTGCAGGGCGGCTTAGCCTGCTCGCTCTACCGGAGAGCGAATTTGAACCGGCCTGCGAACTCTGTTTTTTGCGCTGGGACGGCGCCAGTCTCGCAAAAGCTGAAGTAGACGATGAAAGCCACGCCAGGCTGTGGCTAGAATGCATGCACAGAAACGAGTTGCAGGCAGAGCAGCGCCCGCATAAGCAACAGCGAAGCCAACATGAACAAGAGCAGAATACCCTACCTCTCGCTGTAACGGCAGACAACCCAGCAACTAAGGCAACTGGTGAAGTGGACGCTCCAATTTGTGCGGAGAACGAGCTCGTTAATCGCCAAAAGAAGAAAAGCCGGCTAGACGAAGTCTTCAAAAAACCGTATACATGTACTGAATGTGGCAAACATTTTGCAAGACCTAGTCAGCTGACAGAGCACAAACGCATGCACACTGGCGAGAAGCAGTTTGCGTGTACTGAATGTGACAAGCGCTTTACGACATCCAGTAATCTCACGACGCACAAACGCGTGCACACTGGCGAGAAGCCGTTTGCATGTACTGATTGCGACAAGCGCTTTACGACATCCAGTAATCTCACGGCGCACAAACGCGTGCACACTGGCGAGAAGCCGTACCAGTGTACAGAATGCAACAGTCGCTTTGCGCAAGCTAGTGAGCTGACAGTGCACAGACGCGTGCACACTGGCGAGAAGCCGTACCAGTGTACCGAATGCCACAGTCGCTTTTCGCAAGCCGGTAGCCTCACGGCGCACAAACGCGTGCACACTGGCGAGAAGCCGTACCAGTGTACCGAATGCGACAGTCGCTTTTCGCAAGCCCGTAGCCTCACAGAGCACAAACGCGTGCACACTGGCGAGAAGCCGTACCAGTGTACCGAATGCGACAATCGCTTTGCAACATCTAGTCAGCTGAGGAAGCACAAACGCGTGCACACTGGCAAGAAGCCGTTCGGGTGTACCGAATGCGACAGTCGCTTTGCGCAAGCTGTTCACCTCACGGTGCACAAACGCGTGCACACTGGCGAGAAGCCGTACCATTGTACAGAATGCAACAGTCGCTTTGCGCAAGCTAGTGAGCTGACAGTGCACAAACGCGTGCACACTGGCGAGAAGCCCTACCAGTGTACCGAATGCGACAGTCGCTTTACGACATCCAGTAATCTCACGACGCACAAACGCGTGCACACTGGCGAGAAGCCGTTCGCGTGCATCGAATGTGGCTTCTGCTTTGCCACGTCCTTTACTCGCCAAGCTCATGAATGGAGGCACGAGGAAAGTAAAAAGTGGCAGCACATATGTTCTTTTGCGTCGTTTAGCATGGCCAAGTTTCAGGCGAACACGGGTCTGGTCGCATGCACGACGCGCTGCAAGACCGCACAATCGTTGGACGACCACGTGCAGCGGTGCCATACGGCTGAGGGCATTGCCAAGCGCTTCAAGAGCGAACAACAGTTGGCTGAATTTCTCGCGGCCAAGGGCTGGGCCTTCGACCGCGACTTTGCAAATTCTATTTTCTACAAGCACTGCGACTCCCAGATTACGCCAAAGTTCGTTGGAACCGTCAGCGCGCGCCCCGACTTCCATTTACTCAAGTTCCAGTCGCTACCCGCCGGCCGCAAATGTCTGCTATTGTTGTGCAACTACAAATGTTCGCGCATCGGCGGTACCGGTGCGAGCTAGGGCGCATGCTCCAGATTAACACGGCACTAGCAGCCAACGAGAACTTCCGAAATGTGCCAATTATATACATCCGCTTCAACCCGCACTACTTTCTGGTGGACGACGTTCTGCACGACCCGCCGCTGCAGTCTAGGTTTGAGCGCCTGCAGCGCTTGTTGACGGACCTACAGGAAGGGTGCGTGCCAGAGGTCGCGGGCCGCCCGGGCCTGTCGCTCATCTATTTGTACTACGACCGGCAGACCCCGGCGGCCTGTTCGCAGCCTTAGCAACGGTTAGCAGGCGGCCTGTACGACGCCGCCGAGGACACCGGTGATGGCAATTCGGAGGTCGCGTTAGCTTTGCGCGAGTGTGTGGTGCTGGTGGAATAAAAGGCTTTTGACGGTGGCGATCATCAAAACATTTGCTTTAATTTTTTTTGGTGTTACTAGAAATTAAATTGCTAACTTTAAAAAAAATACAACTTGCTTCTTTTCCGGGGGGTAGTACTAAACCTAAGATGTTTCAATGAAATTGTTCGACACAAATACTATGACCCAGGGCCCAGCTCCGGCGGGCCTGTCGCTGGCAGAGGCTCTAGTTGCTGGGGTGCCCCTTCATGCGGTTCGGCGAGTAGGTGCTTCTGGTAAACACGGCGGCAGCACCTGCGCGTGACGGTCTGCCCCAGCCCTTTGAGCAGAGAGAGCTGGCCCATCAACAGCAGCAGCACCACGAACGGATCGGCGCGCCCGTGCCGCTCGCACAGGTATGGGCCAAACAGGGAGTCTGGATATTTTTGCGCGAGGGCTGCGACCTCTTGTTCACGGGAGCCTTCGTAGCGGGTGCTCAGCCAGGGCCCCACCGGTAGCATTAAGTCAGGCACCCCGGTCTCGTTCCAATTGTCAAAGTTAGTCCGCGCTGCAGGCTATTGGAGGTATAGGGAATATTTCATCATTCCAGGCTGACCAGCTCTGCTGTGCGGCATCGTACTCCTGACCTCGATAATTCACGTCGGAAAAGGTGCAGCCAAACGACTCTAGTGTCAAAAGGTAATCAACGACGAAATCAAAGCAATTGAAGAAAAGAGAAATGCTCAACCAAAAGACACATTTCATTTTGGGAAATACAAAGGCAAAAAAATAGAAGGCATCGCAAAGATTGACAAGCCATATATTGAATGGCTAGTTCGTCAGCCGTGGTGCCGAAATACGGCTGAATTGAAGAAGTATTTGTAGGGGCTGAAACTTTTTAAAAAAGTTTCACAAAACTTGGGTTTGTAAGGGCTTGCCCTTACAGCCCCTACGACCCCGCCGTTGGGTACAGCTTACCGCTGTAGGCGGTATTTGTTTTTTTTGCTTCATTGGTGGGGGTTATAGGGGGCGAAGACCCCTATTGATCCTCAATAAAATTAACTATGGCACTCACATTTCCTCCATTCGCGACAGTAGATACAGACTTTTGTAAACATGTTAGATTTTCACCAGGAGAGAGTTGAATGTCATAGGTTCGCAGGTCAATAAGCTGGCTAGAAGTAGCATTAACATACAGTTTTAGAATTACGTCCGTCACAGTAGCACCACCAAGAGCAGTCGCAGCGGTGTCCTTTGATACCATTGAAGTTTTGGTATCAATATCCGCAAAGTTCTCAGCGGTAAGTGTTCCAGTCGTTTTCACAATCCGCACTATATTAACTTTAGCGTCCTCGTTTGAAATGCTCACGAGAGATGGATAAACAATTGAATAATTGGTCACACCATTAAAAGTTGTTTTATTTTTATGCTGAGAATTGGACTTTCAGTGGTGCTCGCCTTTTCATCTCCTTCAGCTTCGTTTGAAATACTTGAATTAACAGTGTTAGTGCCCTCAATAAACATACTACAACTGGCTGTTTTTAATATTTGATTAGCATTACCAGCAGCATAATTTCTAATACAAGCTGAAAAAGGTAGGGTTGTATTTGAAAGACTAACACCCACATTCGCATTCGCATACCTAATTGTATGAACCAGCTGAAATTCTCCACTTGATGGATTTTCTATGTAGAACCTTATAGCACCAAAGCCAAGATATTGAAATTTAATCTGGAATACATTCCCTTTGGTCCAGTCTAAGGCGGGCATAATTTTGGTTCCATCACACGGGTCATCCCAGTTCGCCTGGGGAAAAAGTGTCGGCACCCCTCCTTTAACACTGGCGATATTCATTCCACCAGCTCTTACTTTATAAAAATAGAAGCCGTTGCTAAAATCACTTTCACCTATGCCGATATATGAATAATATGCTTTCGTTTCATCAGTTTCCCATAGAGCAGTAAATCTGGTAAGAACTCCCATACCTGTTTTGTATTTAATTCTTTTTTTACTAGTCAATACAGCATTCGCGGTCGTCTTCACATCTGTTTTAAGTTCGGCCATATTCGCATTAAATGAAATGGTCACATCAGTTTGAGTTAATGTCCATATTCGTGTATTGATAGTGTATGGGAAAATCTCTTGTAATACTGGTGATAATTGACCGACCAATGCTTCGCCGAAAGCGGTTTTCATACTATTGGTTTCAATGTTGCCGTCATATCCGACTTTGACATTAATGAAGTCTCCGTCAGGGTCTTGTGCTATAAAATTTCGTTGATGACTCATTGTAGGTGCTTTTTTTCAAAAGACCTCCTACAACCTCAAAAAAATGTTTTGTTAGAGTTCCTATATTAACAAAAAAATAAATAATCTATCAAAATTAATTACTACCTATTACCTAACTGGTGGGGGTGCGGGGGCTTGCCCCTGCTTAGGTCCTAGTAATGGTGCCGTTTCTGACATTTACTTCTTGCTGAGTTACGACAAATGTGTAATGATTGGCAGCAATATTAGCAGTGGTAGCAATAAACTCCCATCGTCGCTCGGTGTCTAGACTTAATCCGCTGATTTCATTTTGGTCCTTGCTCCACAACGGTCGGGTATTGTCAAAGCTATCGCACCAAACCCAGTTGTATTGATAAACATTGCTATTCATCAAAGAAGAGCCTTCCAACTTCGGTTTAAGATACATATAGTCTTCTAGTTTTCCAGTTTGACAATCAACATTGAATTCTTGAAGTAGTGCTCCGTCTAGTGTAGTATAAAAAGTTTGGACCTTTGAGCCGAGCAGGTTGCTATTGTCGTAGGCAGTGTTCTTATTTTCGGTTGTGTTGAAAACAGAGTGATAAATTTTCTTAATTCGTCGTCCGTGGCCTCTGTCAAATCTAAGGATAACATTTTGAGAAGTTGAAGCTACTCCGACGGTATTTTTATACAAATAAGAATAATCAATGTTGAAGCTCATTCCTTCGGGGCTCATAATCTTCTGTTGAATTGATTGAACAACATCTGGGTTAGTTTCAACAGCTAAGAATAGGCTGAGATTAGTAATAGTAACATTTGAATCAGCTACCGCAACAGTGCCACCACCAGTAGAAAGAGCATCATTGTTATAATAAAAGATTTTGGGCGTCTGTTGCCAAACAATCCGCATAGTCAAAATTTCTGGAAACATAATAGTTTTATCCAGAGCGAAAATAGTATTGTAAAGCATTCCAAGATTAATCTTAACATTAACACTCGGGCTGGCATTGTTAATAGTTCCCGCTGAGAAATACTTAGCCTCATTAAAAGCAACATTAACGAACTTACTCGTGCCAGTCTCATTCGCAATAAGGGTATCATCGTGTCGGCGGGCATTTGTGGTGGGTTGTGCCATCCAAGCCTTTAATGCGGCATGAACCTGCGCCTTCGCAACATCAATAGCCGTATCAATGTTTGCTGTCGCATTTCCGCCAGCCGCCGAACCAGCCAATGCTGTTTGTAATGCGGCCAACCTTGTAGCATCGCTAGCGGGTTGAAATGTAGTTGTAGCATTACACTTTTGAAGCATACAACCAGCTCCACTTCCATTGTCGTGGTTTTCCAAAGCGAGTAAATCATCAATGGTGGTTTCGGGTTTCCAAATCATCTTAGTTACATTTCCGACTTCGTTAATGTCGCAAAGATAAACACCACCTCTAGTAATCAATTGAATTTGTCTAATTGGGGCCAAGCAATCCATAAAACATTTATTGTAGTTTCCAGCCTTCGCATCTGGGGCATAATTAAAACTCAAAACAGAGCGAGCCAAGTTAAAAGGACGGCTGATAAGGTCAAAGTTGCTTTCCTGTCCTCCTGCGGTAGAAACAGTGACAGTAATAGAACCCTCACGAGGGGTAAGCTTATTCAAACGATAAGAAGCACTGATGTAGTCAGTCCTGCTGAAATCTAGTTCGCCTCCGTGTTGTGTAGGCATTTTGTGTGTACGTGCTTTTTTTCAAAAACCACTTACGATCTCAAAAACGATTCTTAAAAGGTCGCTATATATTTTAAAATGAGAAAAAAATAAATTAATTAATTACCTTGATTTGAGTAGATTAAAAAATGATGTAAATAAATTAAAATAATTCGTCTCACGGTAAATCAACAATGTCATAACAATGCCTAACCCGTTGAGATTAACTGGTTGGTCGTTTTCGTCAGTCAAGTAAAAACGATACACATTGCTTGAACTAGTAGATAGCCGTTTGCCGTATTCGCTACCAGAGCCATCATAGATAACAGAGCCGAACGGGATTTCATTCGCTGTGTATATTTCTTGGAGCACGTGATTATCACCTTCCCCAACGAGGTCGCTTTGTAGATACAGTGTTTTTTTGCCAGTCAATATTATGACATTTGGTGACCTCAGTGTATTATTAGCAAAGAAATATGTTGAGTCGCGGTCAAAACCCATTACTTCGTGAATACGAGTTTCGGTGTCAAATATAAACCGCGGTTGAATTCCTCCATTGTTTGCTACTGTAAATAATAGCTTGCCGTCTTCTGGGTCGGTGTTTGTGTTGTTGCTTGTAACTGTGTATGTGTAGTCATTGGGGCTGTCTGCCGTTAGCACCTCGGCCAGTTTATTTTTTAAGTTGTTCATTGTGTAGTTGCCCTCGGGTATCGTAATGAGTGCCTCGTATCCGTCTTCACTCAGAGTAAAAGTGTTGTAAGGACTGGCGACGGAATAATATGACTTCGGCACATAGATATGAAGAATTTTACAATGTGTTGGATTATCTAGCGATTTCATATCAATGGAGTGTGTAAAGTCGCTGTCCGTGCCATTTATCCTATTTTTGCTATTGACATAGTAAATGTTTGAGCTCCTACCTCCCCTAGTATATTCCATAGTAAGTGCCTTTTTTTCAAAAAACCACTTACAATCTCAAAAAACTATTGCGAAGCGTATATATAGGAAAACATATTTTTGTTTTAATTATCTGCCACAACGGAGGGGGTGCGGGGGACGAAGGCCCCTGCTACTAGATAAAAGTGTCAAAGCCGTAGCCGTTCTGTGTTTTCAACTCCTCCGCTTCTTTTTCTTTTAAGTCTGTCCAACCGCTGGCAAATTTAAACCTATTATCTTTTGCTCTTTCTTTAAGAAACCTAATACTATGCCACCCGCAGGTATCTGTTGTGTCGCTTTGGTTTTTAACCTGATTAACCTTCATAAGCAGATATGTGCTCGGCTTACTCTTGTCAATAAGCTGTTTCATTTGGTGTAGAAATAGCTCGGTCGGCTTATACAGTGCGAGAGGGTCGTAGATTTCAATAGAGTCATCTTTAATGGTGTCAATCCAAACAGCAATCCAATGTGAGCCTGGTTGGCTAGACTTATCCAAGTTCATAATAAATCCATACTTCTTTCTTTTTTCAGGTTTCAGTTTGTTTATTTCGTCACTGGCTACTGTTCCCAAATACCAATCGTGCTTTTTCATAATACTGTCTATTTCGTCCGTCATTAGCCCGCGATAGCCTTCCCCCGCTTGCTCATATACTGCCCCATCTACTGCCTCTGTTACTGCCTCATTTTGCGGTTGAACTTCTGGCGGTTGAACTTCTGGCATATTTTCTGGTAATTCAATTCCGAGATGATTTGAAACTTGATTTTTAATATTTGGGTCAATTCTCATTTCAGTTACTAAGCTACTTACATAGTCCTTCTTCTTCATTTTTTCCTGTATTTGCCCTTCTTTAAATATTTCTTAATTGTTGATATTGTCAAAAGTTTGTGGATTAATTTTCTCAATCGTTTTTGCCCCAGCCCCCTCTTGGTTTATTCCCAAATAATCGGCGAGTTTCTTTCTCATTTCATCCTGGTCTATTCCTAAATCAATACTTTCATCTACTATAACTTTTGCCATACCAGCAGTCGTGTGTTTTCCTTTAACTTTTTTTGGCGGTTGTTTGCCTTCGGCTATCATTTTCGCTTCCAAAGCAGGGCCTAAAACTTCGTGTATTTTTAATTTTGGATACTTGTTATTTCTTAATCCACTTGAAATGTGTGTTACTTTATCTCTAATTTCAAAGTATTTCGCTGTGGCTTCCGCAGTCTTTTTTTCTTATTCTAATTCTTTTTTGTATTGTTCAGCCAGTTCTTTCTGCTCATCTGCTGATTGGGCATCGGCTATCGCTTTCTCTATTCCTTTACCAAGCTTGTCAAATTCTGTTTTAGTCAAGCTAGTAATAAAACTCATTTTAAAGCCAGCTTCCTTCATTAATTCAATATACTTTTCTTTTAATGCTTTTTCAGCCTTTTTCTCTTCTTTTGTTTTCAACGGCATCCCTTTTTCTTCTGGTGCTTCTGGTGCTTGTGGTGCTTGTGGTGGTGCTTGTGGTGGTGCTTGTGGTGGTCCTTGTGGTTGTCCTAGTTGTGGTGCTTGTGGTGGTGCTTGTATGTATTGAGGTTGGAATTGGGGTGGTGGTAATAACATCAAATTGTTTTTTCTATCTTGTTCAAATTTTACATCCTCTATAAGTTTTTGCTCTCTTTTCGCCTCCCTTATTAATTCTTCTTGTCTTTCCTTCATTTCCGCATTCTCCTTCCTCTCCATTCTTTTCTTCTCATCTTCTGCCTGTTCTCTTAACTTCTTTTCCTTTTCTTCCTGCTCGTGTATTAGTTCATATTTTTTCAGCAGGTTGTTTTGTATCTGGTTGCGGTTCTCGTATTCAAGACGGTCAAATTCGGACTTAACTATTCGCTCTTTCGTCTTTCGTTTATTCTTTGTTTTATTGTCCCCTTTCATATATTTCAGAAATAGTTTAACGATTTGAAGTGTTGAAAGGTCATTCGTTTTCTCGCCAAAGTTGAGATATGCTCGTTTACCTTTCACTTTGATATATGGTCGGCCATCTTTGGTTCTGTATATCCTCGGCGGTCGTTGTTTAAGTTTCTTCTTCGGCTTACTTCGCATTACTACTATTATATTGAGTAAAAAAAATTAATATTAGATTTTACATTCGCAGAGACTTCGCCTACCGAAATTTAACGGCTCCTCCTCGTTGCTTGCCGTATCCTTGCTTCATCGCAGCCTTCGCTACACGGTCCGCATAAGGAACTCCGACATCGCTCAGAAAAGTAGCACCTCTTGAAATCAATTGGTTCTTCTTGATAAACCTATTAGCATCCAATATGGCTTGTCCGACTTTTTTCCAATTAACTTTGCATCCAGTTTGTTTCTTTTTTGATTTTCTTTTGTTCTTCGCACCTCCTGCTTGTGGCATACTGGGATTGTAGCTAATGTTATAACCTGATGGACTGCTGATAATAACGGGTGATGTTGGCATCTATATAATGTGTGAAAAAAAATAAATAATAAAATTACAAAAACCTTTTGTTAAAATTTTGCCTCAGTTCGTCCGATACCGCATCAACATACAAAAAGTTAAACCTCTCTTTGGTCGCCTCGTGATATTTTTCAATGAAGTATTCAAGGTCGTAGCCGAGGTCTAAATGTTTATACACGAGTTCTATCTTATCCTGAGACTGACCACCAAAGATTAATATATAGTCTAGTTGTTTCAAACTAGCAGGAGATAGGTCGTTAAGATACTGCGAGCTCATAATCACCTTTGACTTGTAGTGCCTATTTTTTTTCAGTAGGTCGCTAACTGACTTATCCCTTAATCCGCTACCCAAATCATCTAACACGAACACGACTTCTGGTGTAATGTATTTGCTCGGTCTCGGTGGTTTTTCGCCTCCTTCCCGTTTCTTCTCTTCCTCTTTTCCAAAATATAAAAACTTCGGCTTCGGTTCTTCTTTCTCGTCCTGAACAATCTCGCCTTCTTCTTGCTCCTCGTCTGGCTTGTTTAGTTTATCTAACTCGTAATCTATCACACTGTATCCGTCGGTTTTCAAATATGTATATATCGCCATTGGATTACCCTTCTTCTTGAAGTGCTTAACCATTTCTTTGTATATGTGGTCTTTGTGTATCGTGCTGGCGATAATGACAATGCGGGTCTTTTTGTCGGTCGTTCGTTTCAGGATTTCAAACAGTGCGGTCGTCTTGCCACTCTTCTTGCGAGCGAGAAGAAATATATTGGCATACGGCTCATCAAATAACTTATATCCTTTTGCCAACTTGTCTCCATCTCCGATTTGCTTAACAGGTTTCACCTTTACATTATTGATTTTCTCCATCACTCTAGATTTTCTTCAAGCAAAAAATTCTAAACAAATAACAATTCTTCCAGCTAGTTGGTCGGTCTCAATATTACCGCTGTCTGATTTCAATACCCTAAACGAATATTGCCCGTCGGTCCAGCCGATATTTCCAAGATTATAACCGAGATTTGAAATGTTGGCCGTTGTGCTGTCTGCGAATGTGCCGATAATTCCAATGCGGTCCATATAAAGGATTTTCGTTTTCGTCTCCGTCATATCATTCATATAGTGGATAAACTTAACATTCATTCTTGTTGGTGTAAAGTTCATTTGAATGTTTTTGTCAAATGTCTTGCTACCGCCAACAAAATCATTACTCAGAAAAATAATCTTTTGGTATTTGAACTCACTCATACTATATTTTGTATAATATATTATGTTATTAATATTATTATTTGTGTGCTCTGTGTTAGGTCGGACTGCTTGTGATTTCTATTCACGGGTCAGTGATAAAAAAATGAAAGTTGTGTGTGATGTATTCAAAAAGGAATAGAAACCAAATTTAAATGTGTGTATGAACCTTTTAGTGATTGGTGTGTTAGTTTTGATGAAGCTATTCCGCTAATCTGTGCTGGTGATAGCTCTTGGTATAAAACTCAACTATATGAGTGTTAGTAGGGGCAAGCCCCTACAACCCCGCAGTGGGGTTCAAAAGGGGTATCCCCTTTTATTTCTTACTTGAAGAAGGGGATGGAAGGCATATGCCGATAAGCAAGGTCAAAATACCCACATAAGTGTTGGCAACCTCGCACGGTAAGTTCTTTTCAGACAACCTCACGATACAAAGGGTGATGAAGGCGATAATGATACCCATTTGAAATAAGTATTTAATAAGACGGCTGTCAGTTTTTCGCTTAGTCAAACAGCAATCCCAGCTGTCCTCATATTCGTGGTCTAACTTTTTTTCTTCCTGCTTAATTTGGACGTCCAGCACACGGTTTTTGAGTTCGGGTGTAAGGTCTTCCGTCTCTATGATTGGTGGTGGGTGTAATCTAGGCGGTGGCATTGGAAGGGAAAACGACTGCTCTGATTTCTGCTAATTGGTTTGTTAAATCTTGTAATATATTAAGTAAAGTTTTATTTTCTTTTTCTAAATTACCGATTACATCGGTAGATGTAACTACCTTTTCCGTTAAATGTTGAAAAGCACTTATTAATATTGGTATAAAATCTTGGTATGATATTGCTTCTATGTTTTCATCATCACCTATTTTCATTCCAGTATTTGATACAAACTCAGGAAATACTTTCTTAACCTCGTCGGCGATAAAGCCAATATTCTTTTTTTCTTTCTTTTCGTCTGATTTCCAATAATATGAACAACAATTTATTTTCATTAATTTTTCGCAACATTCGCCACATTCTAATGACTTAATATCTGCTTTCAATCTCCTGTCTGATGAACTACTCCACTTATTATCACCCAAATCAACAGCAACAAATCCAGAATGAGGGTCGTTAGCATTTGTAGAACTCCAAGCATATAAACTTGTGCCACTATAACCAACATGACCAAAATTCGCACTTCCATCACCTTTCATAACTATTTGTGTTTCGGTAAGATAAGTAGGTCTTGGTCTAATATTCAAATATCCATTTGTGCCTATTGTTCTGTAAATGTCGCCGTTTGCTGTCATTGATCCTTTTGTCCATAAATTCCCATCGCTCCCTCTCAACGACATTAAAGCAACATCATTGGCATTTTCCCACACAAAACCGTGGGTCGTGTCAGCACCAGATCTAAATCTTACGGCATAACTACTAAATCCATTTCCTGCTGGCGCAGTTCCTGTTCCACTTAATGCTTATTCGCCCCAGATTGTGCCATATAAATCCCCCAGCCTGGATCAGTAATATCCCAAATATATATTCCTCTTGTGCTTCTTCCATTTGTTCCTCCTTGAATGGATATTTTCGCCCCACTGGTATTCGTTGCTGATGTCAGTGTTCCCGTGTATGTAATCACCGCATTTGCCGTAATCAATCCTTTCGTCCATAAAGTTCCATTTGCACCATTCAACGACATCAACAATTGCTCTGCTGAATTCTCCCATACAAAACCCATTGTAGAATCATTAGCAACCCTAAACCGAAAACTATACGAACTAAAATCATTTCCTGAAACCGCCAAACCATTTGCCAAACTTCTAGTGTTTCCACCTCCGCCAGATGCCGCATAAATCCCCCAACTCGTATTGTTCGTATCCCATAGAAATATTCCTTTTGCATTTGTTCCGTCTGTTATTCCCTGAACTCCTATTTTCGCTCCACTGGCATTCGTTGCTGATGTTAGTGTGCCAGTATATGTAATCCCCGCATTTGCTGTAATTAGGCCTTTTGTCCATAATGTTCCGTTAAGTCCATTTAATGACATTAGCAATTGTTCAGAGCCATTCTCCCATATAAAACCAGTATCTGAACCAGCATTACATCTAAATCTCATAGCCCATTGAATGAAATCATTTCCTGCAACTGCTGAACCACCTGCTAAACTTCTAGTATTCGTAGCTCCTTGATTAGTTGCCATATAAATCCCCCAGCTTGTAGTATCTGTATCATATAAAAATATACCTTGTCCGCTCCCTCCATCCACTTTATTTTGGATAGATAACTTACATCCTCCATCGGCTGTTAATAATCCACTCGCGGTTATTGTTGTTCCTGTTATTGTTCCAGCGCTTGTTATGTTGTTTGAGTTCATATCTAAGGCACCATAAAACCGCATACCGCCCGCATTGTTAAAACGGACAATGTCAGACGAAGCACTTTTATTGTCCAAAAGTTTTGAAATATAAAGACCTGCTCCTTTTACATCAAATGCTACATTCGTAAATACATAACCTCTTTGGTTCGCGGTTCCACTTGAATCAGTATTTAAAGTGTATAAGAAAGACTGCCAATCACCCGTCGTCTGTGAAAAGAATATATCTCCTCCATTTTGGTTTAATATCCTCGCCCCATTATATGTAATATTTCCGCCATTAGTGATATCCACATTATTAAAATCAGCAGTGTTTGTTAGAGTTAGATATTTTATCTCTGTTCTCGTTCCATTGAATGTTTTAATTCCCACGAAAATAGTATCAACATAACTTTTATTCGCTCCGTCTGTTGATAATGTCGGAGTTCCAAGGTTCGCTATTTTGCTACTATTACAATCTAGCCCCGAAGCATTTACCCAACCGACGATTGCCCCATCAATAATGAAACTTTTTTTTTTTGGCATTTATTTCAAAGTTATAATTTACGCCCGTGCCCATATCAAGGCATCCGATAGTTCCTATATTGGCTGTGGAGTTAAAAACCACGAATGTTCCTTTTGTTGTCGCATTCGTTGAATTTCCAGTTATTTCAAGGGCACTGCTAAATGTCTTAATTCCTGCTATGGTTTGGTTTCCTGTTAGTTTCACATTTTGCCCGTCTTTTGTATCAATATAACTTTTATTTGCTCCGTCCGTTGTTGCTGATGGTGTGGCTAAGTTTGTTATTTTGTTGTTATTCAAAGATAGTGTAGTGCCTGTTGCGGTTATAATTAAAGTATTACCCGAATATAACTCTACATACGAACCCGTTATTTGTATCGGATACCAAGTCGCTGTTGCCGTTTTTTGTGCGGCAATCATTCCTATTTTTGTATCAAATGCGATACCGATGCAGTCAAAAGTAGTAGGAACCACTTACTTCCAAAGTTGATGTAAATTTTTTATTCCCTGCTATGGTTTGGTCTCCTGTTAGTTTAACCACAGAAGTATCAAGGGCAGAAACATCAACACCATCAACAAGATAACATTTGTTATGCTTTGGCTTTTCATATCAATACCAGCACTAGCATTTATTATACTGCTAAATGTTTTAATACCCGCTATGGTTTGGTCTCCTGTTAGTTTAACGACTGCGGTATCAAGAGCAGAAACATCAATGTTGTCAACATTACCAACATTCGTAATAGCAAAACCACCCATATTTAAACTACCCGTCATAGCCACTGTGCCGTCCTTGGCCAGTTTAGTATCAGTATATGCTTTTGTTGAAGCATCGGTGTCATAGAATGGTGCTGGAAGTCCGCTGATTGCTGTTGTGCCACTAAAATTTAAAACATTGCCTGTCAATGTTATCCCACTCCCCGTTGTAGAAGCAAGAAGTATGGAAGAACCAACAATGCTTAGTGGATATCCCGTTGCTCCACCTGCCTCCGACGAATAAATAGAACCTGTATTATTGTTGTAATTGAAGAATAACTTACCAGTGTTTAATGGATTTGAATCTTTTACACCCAAATAGGTAGTAAATATTTTATTCCCTGTTATGGTTTGGTCTCCTGTTAGTTTAACCACCGAAGTGTCAAGGGTGGAAATATCAATACCATCAACATTACCTACATTTGTTATGTTAAAACCTCCCATATTTAAATCTCCAAACATCATAGGGAGACCATCCAATCTAAGAAAAGGTGAAGCAACATTTCTCCATTGTTCCGTGCTATAAATTAATAATTGGTTATCAGCGGGTGTGTCTGTAATTAACACATCGCTGTGTGTATTAATTGAGCCGTCCGCTGACACTTTATCATTATTGTCTTCGTGCTCTGATATCCAAGTATCAACATCTTTTGTATTTAGTAAATTAACTCCCGTTATGTTCAAATTACCGCCCATACTAATATTGCCGAATTCATCCACATTTATTGGAAATGTTTTATTTACCCAGTTGATTGAATTATATGTTAGATAACTATTAGTTGCTATCGGTGCGGTTATGACGACATCTGTGAGTGTATCAATTGAGCCAATGGTTGTATTTCTCCATTTACCATCTACATCATTATAAGTTAAGTATTGCCCGACCGTTGGTGCGGATATGTTCGTGTCTATCAAATTGTATAGACTGGTTTGGTGTGGATTACATGTATTAGAGCGGTGTTGAGTTGAGGCTTTGACTTCGTCATTGTCCCTCACTCGTTGCTCTGTGTAGTATAGATTTTTTCCTTCTTTAATGTCTGTTGTTGATTTGGCAGACAACCTCGCATCAAATCGTCCGTCAGTGAAATAAAGATTTATCGGGTCAGCATCTTCTGGTATTCTATCAGTATTTAAGCCAATAATGTTAGTGTTCGTTAAATCAAGGTTTGCGATTGATAGGCTGTCTGTCGCGATTTCTGACAATCCTAAGAGCGACTTGAAGTTTGACATATTATATAGTTTGGATAATAATTAATCCGAATAAAAATTATTTTTGGTTAGATATACATCCGAAAATGCCAAGAGGAAATAGAGAGATTGCCATAAAGAACCTTGAAAAAGCGACTGTAATGAAGAAACAGTATGCGAGGCAGAGAAAGATTGAGAGGGCAAGGGAATTACTAGCGGAGGAAGAGGCTAAGAATGCGAAAGAAATGACCAATGATGAAAAGATGGACCACGTGTCTAAGAAACAGTTGGCGAAGGATATGATTGATGGGCGGGACGGTGAGATAAGTGAGGAAAGTAGCTCGGAAGAAGAGGTTGAACAGGACTTTGCTGACCTAATTGCCCAACGGGTCGCGGGTATAAAATTGAAGACTAAACAGAAGAAGAAGAAAGCGGTAAAAAAGAAATTGCCTGAACTAGAAGAAAGCGAGAGTGAAAGCGAGGAAAGTGAGGACGAGGAACAGCCTAAACCTAAAAAAGGTAAAGGCAAGAAATCAAATATATCGGTTAATGTTTATAATCAACAACCAGAGAAACCAAAAAAAGAAAACAATGATACATCTAAGATATTTTTAAAGTTATGAAACTTTTGAAAAAGTTTCACAAAACCTTTTGCTGAAGATTTTTTAAATCTTTCAATATACGAACCTTTACCAAAAAAATTCGGGTCGTAGGGTGTCCCTACAAAGGATCACAAACACAGCAATCCACAAAATACTGAAACGGAGGCGGAGTCTCCGCAAGATAAGGAAGAACTTGAAAAAAAGAAAATTGAAGAAGCTTCTGAAATACACCATCAAACTAAGAACTCTAAAAAATGGAATATTATACTAGCACCTGAGCCTGAACCATTAAGCCAAGTGTTTATTGATCTTATGGATATGTCTAAAATAGCTACTAAGAAAGGAAACAAAAACTACAACTTTAGTTTAGTAATGATTGATGTTTATTCCCGTCGTTGGATTGAACCGATCAAAAATAAATCAACTGGCGAAGTATTAGAAGGATTAAAAAAAAATGCCTAAACATAAAAGGATTACTTCCGACAACGGCAGTGAATATAAAGGACAAGTCGCAGAATACTTCAAAGAGAACGGAATTCAACATACAACTAACGAAGTTGGCGACCACCGAACTATGGGTATTGTAGATAGATTTATTAGAACAATAAGAAATGATTTAAATTTTATGTGGGAAGTTAATGACGATTTTGTTTGGGTTCCTTACATTTATGAAATTGTTGATAATTATAATAATACATTTCATAATACAATAAAGGCTACACCTATGGAAGTCTATGAAGGTAAAAAGAAAAATAACCAAGAAATATATAGGGCTGGTCTTATTAATAAATTTCCTAAGGGCTCAACCGTTAGAAAAGAACTAGAAAGAACGGTTTTTTCTAAGGATGATGTTCAGTATTCAAAGAAAGTATATAAAGTTAAAGGAAGGAAAGGCTTTAAGTTAATACTTGGCGACCACGAACTAGTCAGTCCTCAACAATTATTAAATTCCAAAATGAACGAACAAGAACAGGAAGAAGTTAAACCTCAACTAGCAGACAAAGTTAAAGAAGTAACTAAGGAAAAAAGACTGTCCAGCAACTGAAAATAGAAAGTATTGACAGCAATAATATAAGAACGAGCAAAAGAGAAAAAAAGAAAGTTAAAAAGTTGAATTTATAATTAATCACTTGATAAATTAATTTTTTTTATTCCTAGTTCGTGATAGACTGATTGAAGGTGTCTTGTTTTGTATAATCTAGTGGTTTCATATCCACATTCACATATCAATTTGCTTGAGAAATAGTTTCTGTTTCATTCATTTCTGTATTGTCTTTTATTTCGTTGAACTTGTTCGTCATTATATTTCTTCCACACTTCATATTTAGGTCTTA
>WBZZ01005952.1:225000-230000 GCA_019918135.1 Paulinella micropora | reverse complement strand
TTCGAGCAGGTCTATCTATCTATCTATCTATCTATCTATCTATCTATCTATCTATCTATCTATCTATCTATCTATCTATCTGTCTATCTATCTATCTATCTATCTATCTATCTATCTATCTATCTATCTATCTAATCTATCTTGTCTATCTATCTATCTATCTATCTATCTATCTATCTATCTATCTATCTATCTATCTGCAGAAGCCTAAGAGACAGTCATTTCATCGACCATCCCTGCTTGACACTGCAAACGATTGGCAACTCCAAACCCAATACACCGGTTCTGAGCAAGCCTTTCCTGTCCACATTTGTGTCACTGACCTCCGCCCCGATATCGTTGTCTGGTCACTGTCTACCAAGATATGTATTCTGATCGAGCTAACGTGCCCGGTCGAGGAAAACATCCTTGACGCACGAGCCTACAAGACCAACCGATACAACAAGCTCAAATCTCAAATCGAGGACAACGGATGGACCTGCCACCTTCGACCAATCGAATGCGGGGCTCGCGGCATGGTATCGTTCTCTGTTCATCGATGTTTCCGCGCCTTGGGTTTTTCCCATCCCCAATCCAAATCCCTTTGCTTCAAGCTATCCTCCTGCGTAGCTCGTTGCTCTTTTGCGATTTATCGCTCCTGTGCAGTCAAAAATTGGACTAATCTTCCTCTAGTCCGTATTGGTGACTGCATTCCATCATAGCCGTCCAGTGTTGCATAGCCCGGGCTAGGTCCCTGCGGGGGTTTAGGCCTCATACAATGTCATCATTGTAGCTTGCGCAAGCTTACGGTGCTCAAAACACTTGGACTAACGGCTTCCTTTTCTTTCTCTTCTTCCTTATCCTCCCACTCTCCATTCCTAGATTGCCTTTTTCTTCAACGTCCTTCCTCCTCTTCTTTTTCCAGAACACAGTCTACCCGTGATTCCCATCCCGGACACATGCACAGTACACAAATTATTGTTTGATGTGAAACTGCGTTCCTTTGCAAGGACTACATTCCTTTGCGACATCTCATCTATCTATCGTATCTATCTATCTACGTATCTATCTATCTACGTATCTATCTATCTATCTATCTATCTATCTATCTATCTATCTATCTATCTATCTATCTATCTATCTAATCTATCTAATCTATCTAATCTATCTAATCTATCTAATTCTATCTATCTATCTATCTATCTATCTATCTATCTATCTATCTATCTATCTATCTATCTATCTAATCTATCTTGTCTATCTATCTATCTATCTATCTATCTATCTATCTATCTATCTATCTATCTATCTGTCTATCGTATCTATCTATCTATCGTATCTATCTATCTATCGTATCTATCTATCTATCGTATCTATCTATCTATCTATCTATCTATCTATCTATCTATCTATCTATCTATCTATCTATCTATCTATCTGTCTATCTATCTATCTATCTAATCTATCTAATCTATCTAATCTATCTAATCTATCTAATCTATCTATCTATCTATCTATCTATCTATCTATCTATCTATCTATCTATCTATCTATCTATCTATCTATCTATCTATCTATCTATCTATCTATCTATCCATCCATCCATCCATCCATCCATCCATCCATCCATCTATCTATCTATCTATCTATCTATCTATCTATCTATCTATCTATCTATCTATCTATCTATGTATCTATCTATCTATGTATCTATCTATCTATCTATCTATCTATCTATCTATCTATTTATCTAATCTATCTATTTATCTTTCAATCTATCTATCTATCTATCTATCTATCTATCTATCTATCTATCTATCTATCTATCTATCTATCTATCTATCTATCTATCTATCCATCCATCCATCCATCCATCCATCCATCCATCCATCCATCCATCCATCTATCTATCTATCTATCTATCTATCTATCTATCTATCTATCTATCTATCTATCTATCTATCTATCTATCTATCTATCTATCTATCTAATCAATCTATCTAATCAATCTATCTAATCTATCTAATCTATCTATCTATCTATCTATCTATCTATCTATCTATCTATCTATCTATCTATCTATCTATCTATCTATCTGTCTATCTATCTGTCTATCTATCTATCTATCTATCTATCTATCTATCTATCTATATAGGCAGATCTTCACGCAGGACCTGGCGTTTTTTTTGCAAGAAGTACCAGAACTAAGCTTTCTAGAGGTAATATGTATGTGTATGCATAAAAATATTACTCCTTTACTAACAACTCTTTTTTGTTTACTGATACATTATCACTTCCTATTCATGCGTGTATGTATGTATGTATGTATGTATGTATGTATGTATGTATGTATCTATGTATGCATGCATGTATGTATGTATGTATGTATGTATGTATGTATGTATGTATGTATGTATTTGTGTATCTATGTAGGTCCAACGGGACTTCAGATAGCCTGTCGACGTCTTTGCTATGTATGTATGTATGTATGTATGTATGTATGTATGTATGTATGTAGGTAGGTAGGTGCAACGTGACTATCGACAGCCAATAGACATGTTTGCTATGTATGTATGTATGCATCCATGTATGTATGTATGTATGTATGTATGTATGTATGTATGTATGTAGGTGCAACGTGACTATCGACAGCCTATAGACATGTTTGCTATGTATGTATGTATGTATGTATGTATGTATGTATGTATGTATGTATGTATGTAGGTGCAACGTGAGTATCGACAGCCAATAGACATGTTTGCTATGTATGTATGTATGTATGTATGTATGTATGTATGTATGTATGTATGTATGTATGTAATGTATGTAGGTGCAACGTGAGTATCGACAGCGTATAGACATGTTTGCTATGTATGTATGTATGTATGCATGTATGTACGTATGTATGTACGTATGTATGTGTTTATGTATGTATGTATGTATGTATGTATCTATGTATGTAAGTGTATGAATGTATGTATGTATGCATGTATGCATGCATGTATGTATGTATGTATGCATGTATGTATGTAGGTGCAACGTGACTATCGACAGCCTATAGACATGTTTGCTATGTATGTATGTATGTATGTATGCATGTATGTATGTATGTATGTATGTATGTATGTATGTAATGTATGTAGGTGCAACGTGAGTATCGACAGCCTATAGACATGTTTGCTATGTATGTATGTATGCATGCATGTATGTATGTAATGTATGTATGTATGTATGTATGTATGTATGTATGCATGTATGTATGTATGTAGGTGCAACGTGAGTATCGACAGCCTATAGACATGTTTGCTATGTATGCATGCATGCATGTATGTATGTATGTATGTATGTATGTAATGTATGTAGGTGCAACGTGACTATCGAATGCCTATAGACATGTTTGCTATGTATGTATGTATGTATGTATGTATGTATGTATGTATGTATGTATGTATGTATGTTATGTCTGTAGGTGCAACGTGAGTATCGACAGCCTCTAGACATGTTTGCTATGTATGTATGCATGCATGTATGTATGTAATGCATGTATGTATGTATGTAATGTATGTAGGTGCAACGTGACTATCGACAGCGTGTAGACATGTTTGCTATGTATGTATGTATGCATGCATGTATGTATGTATGTATGTATGTATGTATGTATGTATGTATGTATGTAATGTATGTAGGTGCAACGTGACTATCGACAGCCTATAGACATGTTTGCTATGTATGTATGTATGTATGTATGTATGTATGTATGTATGTAGGTGCAACGTGACTATCGACAGCCAATATACATGTTTGCTATGTATGTATGTATGCATGTATGTATGTATGTATGTATGTATGTTATGTATGCATGCATGTATGTATGTATGTATGTATGTATGTAATGTATGTAGGTGCAACGTGACTATCGACAGCCTATAGACATGTTTGCTATGTATGTATGTATGCATGCATGTACGTATGTATGTATGTATGTATGTATGTTATGTATGTAGGTGAAATGTGAGCCTGTATCGACAGCCTATAGACATGTATGTATGTATGTAATGTATGTATGTATGTATGTAATATATGTAGGTGCAACGTGAGTATCGACAGCCAATAGACATGTTTGCACCTACCTTGATGAATCTGGCCCAAGACGTACGTACGTATAAACATACATACCATTTCATGCATATTCCTTTAATAATAATGATAATAATAGTAATAATAATAATAATAGTGCTTCTCTGTCAATGGCTGATGCATTTCTGCACATGCGCCTCCATCGTCTCACCCGTGAGGGGAGTACGAAGAATTGACGATAAGCTCTAATGACACCCCCGCAAGGGCAGTTCCAACACTTCCAGACGGGCCGGTATGTTCAATGAAAATACTGGTCCAGACGGATCGGTATGTTCAATGAAAATACTGGTGGCACCGACGGGAATCGAACTGGCGACAGGGCCCAATAATAATAATAATAATAATAATAATAATGATGATGATGATACTACTACTACTACTACTACTACTACTACTACTACTACTACTAATAATAATAATAATAGTGTATCTCCTGCCAATTGCTGAGCCAAAAGGCCATGTGCATCCAGTCCTCCATTCCATAAGGAAAGTCTCCACACCAATCGGTGGAATAAAGGAAGTGACGGCATAGAACATTACTCTAGGAGCTTTATACCAATCAGCCCATGGAAAGGACCGATGGCCTATGTACTCCCTAATAATAATAATAATAATAATAATAATAATAATAATAATAATAATAATAATAATAATAATAATAATAATAATAATAAATGCATACATCTATACATAGTACATGCATACACATAGGGCTGGACGTGGACACAGCAGCAGCTGTCGACTGTCCACGTGCCTCTTTCCTTTGTTGACGCCAAAAACAACGGAAACAACGGGTTTTCTACTGCTGACGCCCAAAACAACGCAAAGAACGAAAACATCGACCCATTGTTGCAGCAAGCGTTGAGCGAAGCCAAGACCAGGGT
>WBZZ01005952.1:157500-160000 GCA_019918135.1 Paulinella micropora | reverse complement strand
GGTATCTTTCTATCTACCTATCTATCTATCTATCTATCTATCTATCTATCTATCTATCTATCTATATATCTATATATCTATCTATCTATCTATCTATCTATCTATCTATCTATGTGTCTATCTATCTATCTATCTATCTATCTATCTTTCTATGTACGAATTAATGTATGTATGTATGTCAGTTTGCCTTATGTTCTCTCCCTCTGTGTGTGTAATGTATGTCATGTGTGTAATGTATGCAATGTATGACATTTTAATAATTATGTAATATCTATATCTATATCTATTCTATATCTCGATCTCTATCTACATCTATATCTCTGTCTTTACCGTTTCTGGTGCTACTGTTGTCAAAAGTGCGGGTATCTATATCTGTATCTATATCTATATCTGTATCTATATCTATATCTATATCTATATCTATATCTATATCTTGTCAGTTTACGCTACGTTCTGTCGCCCCTGTTTCTGTATCTATATCTGTATCTGTATCTATATCTATATCTGTATCTACATCTGTATCTCTATATCTATATCTATATCTATATGAATAATGCATGTCAGTTTACGCTACGTTCTGTCGCCCCTGTTTCTGAAATCGGAGCGATCTCGAGTAGCAGGTATATATCTATCTGTATCTACATCGACATCTACATCTATATCTATATTTTTATCTATATCTGTATCTATATCTATATCTATATCTACATAGTGCTATATCTATATCTATATATCTATATCTATATCTATATCTATCTCTCTCTCTCTATATATATATATATAGTGCAAGCTTTGCCGTCTCTGGTGCCACTGTTGTCACGAGCGCAGGTATCTATATCTATATCTATATCTATATCTATATCTATATCTGTATCTATACTTACATCTATATCTATCTATCTATCTATCTATCTATATATCTATATATATATATATATTCTATCTATCTATCTATCTATCTATCTATCTATATATATATATATATATATAATATATATATATATATATCTTTGCCGTCTCTTGTGCCACTGTTGTCACGAGCGCAGGTATCTATATCTATATTTATATCTATATCCACATCTATATATCCATTTCTATGTATCTATATATCTATATCTATATCTATATCTATATCTCTGTTTTTACCGTCTCTGGTGCCAGGTATCTATATCTATATCTATATCTATATCTATATCTATATCTACTATATCTGTATCTACACTTATATCTTTATCTCTATCTCTATATGTATATATATATATATGTATATCTGTCTATATCTATATCTATATCTATATCTATGTCTATATCTATATCTCTATCTAGTTCGGTAAGCTTGCTGACGGGAGATCTATCTATATCTATATCTATATCTACATCTATATCAACATCTATATCAACATCTACATCTACAGCTATGTCTTTATCTATATCTATATCTATATCTATATCTAGTTCAGTAAGCTCCTCCGCTACGTGCTGACGGGGATCTATCTATATCTACATCTATATCTCTATATCTACATCTACATCTACATCTACGTCTACATCTATATCTATATCTATACCTATATCTATATCTATCTCTATCTACTTCGGTAAGCTCCTGCGTTACGTGCTGACGGGAGATCTATCTATATCTATATCTATATCAACATCTACATCTACAGTATATCTAGATCTAGATCTATATCTATATCTATATCTATATCTATATCTATCTAGTTCGGCAAGCTCCTCCTCTACGTGCTGACGGGGATCTATCTATATCTCTATCTATATCTACATCTATATCTTTATATATATATATATATATATATACATCTAGTTCGGTAAGCTCCTGCGTTACGTGCTGACGGGAGATCGACGCAAGGTATCAATCTATCTATCTATCTATCTATCTATCTATCTATCTTGGGTGCCATCTGTCGACAGACAGAGAAGGGGATGGTGTGGGTGTGCTGGGCCCGTGGTGGGGTGCCTTATGTGTGCCTAGCCATACGCCTATAAGTCACATGCCGAAATAGCGACGGGAAGCACAATCCTGTTCCCTCAGGGTGCCCTTTCTCGCTTGTTGAGCCGGAATAAAACCCACAGTGCTCTGTCGGTTTATACTAGACTGTTGAACAGTCTCGAAACTCCATCTGCTTACTGGGTCCTCTGTAATAGAGGTGGGAGCTCGTTCTGCAAGGGCGCTTATGGAACGAGCCCTGGCCCCGCCTGGTACTAGGGAGGTTTGGTATCACCTGTAGCAGTCCCTTCCGTGCAAACATCACGGCTTAGCTGGGCATCGGGTTAATACTCTACCCACAGACTTCCTTGGTTGACGAAATCAGAAGCTCCTTTTTTCTGACATTAGTCGATATCTCATCTATCTATCTATCTATCTATCTATCTATCTATCTATCTATCCAATTATCAATATATCAATATATCTATATATCTATATATCTATCTATCTACCTATCTACCTACCTACCTATCTTCCTACCTATCTATC
>WBZZ01005952.1:132500-140000 GCA_019918135.1 Paulinella micropora | reverse complement strand
GTATGTATGTATTATGTATGCATGCATGTGTGTATGTATTTATATGTATGTATGTATGTATGTATGTATGTATGTATGTATGTAAGTATGTAAGTATGTAAGTATGTATGTATGTAAGTATGTATGTATGTATGTATGTATGTATGTATATATGCATGCATGTATGTATGTATGTATGTATGTATGTATGTATGTATGCATGTGTGTATGTATGTATGTATGTATGCATGCATGTATGTATGTATGTATGTATGGACGTATGTATGTATGTGTGTATGCATGTATGTATGTATATATGTATGTATATATGTGTATGTATGTATGTATGTATGTATGTATGTATGTATGTATGTGTGTATGTAGCTTGCTCGCTGGACGCGTCAGCCAGGCCCCTTAACTGCCCATTGTGCAAAAATCGTTACCAAGGTAAAAAAAAAAAAAAAAAAAAAAAAAAAAAAAAAAAAAACATCACGTGGCCTGTAGATAGTAACGTCCGTACTAATAGTCTATCATGCGGCTAGCCCCACAAATTTGACGTGTTTTGCGGAGCGAACCGGACCGGGTTGGCCAGACCCGCAAAACACGTCAAATTTGGCTCGCCGCATATGTAGTTTTTATCGGTAACCTGACCACATTGTGTGGAGGTGACCGATAAATACTATGTATGCATGTATTTCATGTATTTATATGTATTCCCCTTGACTACCCATTGTGCAAAAATCGTTACCAAGGTTATTTATGTCCACCACGTCGAAAGCATAAGACATTTGGACCCAACCCGAGCAGCGTGGTCATTTGACTGTGAAAAGTGACCATGGCCACCAAAACAGTTGGGAAGGTCACATGTCCCTGGCCAACTGGTCAACATTCTGCCAGCCATGGCCTGGAAAGATTCAATGGCTAGCGCCATTGGCCACAGCGCTTCACAATCAAGTGACCGTCTTAAATGTCTTATTTTTCCAAAAAAAATTGCGGTGGTGGAAATAATTAAGGTGAAAATAATATTGCCTGTACATAGTAACGACCGTAGTATGGTATATTATGCGTCTAGCCTACAAATTTGACGTGTTTTGCGGGCGAGCCGGAGCCGGGCCGGCGAGTCCCGCAGAACACGTCAAATTTGGCGCGGCGCATATGTAGTTTTTATCGGTGCATAAATGCTATGTATGCATGTATTTCATGTATTTATATGTATTCCTTTTGACTACCCATTGTGTAAAAAGGTTGACACTGTATGTATTTATATATATTTATATGTATTTATATGTATTTGTATGCACAGAGTAACGTCCGTTCTCATACTATGTATGTATTTATATGTATTTATATGTATGTCCCTTGACTATCATAGATCGTCTGGAAGTAATATATGTATGTACATATGTATGTATGTATGTATGTATGTATGTATGTATGTATGTATGTATGTATGTATATCTGTCTTTCTGCCTGTCTGTATCTATGTCTGATGGCAGGTAAGGTGCGATGTAAGCATGCAATACATACAATACATACAATACATACAATACTATACATACAATACATACAATACATACAATGCGTACAATACATACAATACATACAATACATACAATATATAATTTATAGTGTTACCAGGACATAAAATACATACGATACATACGATACATACGATACATACAATACATACAATACATACAATATGTAATATATAGTGTTACCAGGACATAAAATACATACAATACGTACGATACATACGATACATACAATTATGATACATACGATACATATATACATACCATACATACAATACATACAATACACACAATACACATAATACATACAATATATAATGTATAGTGTTACCAGGACATACAATACATACAATACATACAATATATAATGTATAGTGTTACCAGGACATACAATACATACAATACATACAATGCATACGATACATACAATAAATAGAATACATACAATGCATACAAGGTAGGTAGGTAGGTAGGTAGTTAGGTACATACAATACATCCAATACATAGAATACATACAATAGGTAGTATCCGATGTGAGCACGGAGTTTGTCTTCTCTGCCGACCCCATCATAAAATACATACACAATACATACAATACATACAATACATACAATACGTACAATACATACAATACATACAATAGGTAGTATCCGATGTGAGCTCGGAGTTTGTCTTCTCTGCCGACCCCAACATAAAATACATACAATACATACAATACATGCAATACATACAATGCATACAATACATAGAATACATACAATAGGTAGTATCCGATGTGAGCTCGGAGTTTGTCTTCTCTGTTGACCCCAACATAAAATACATACACAATACATACAATACATACAATACATACAATACGTACAATACATAGAATACATACAATAGGTAGTATCCGATGTGAGCTCGGAGTTTGTCTTCTCTGTTGACCCCAACAAACGCGCTAGTAAGCATGTATGCATGTATGTATGCATGTATGTATGTATGTAATGTATGTAATGTATGTATGTATGTATGTATGCATGCATGTATGTATGTATGTATGTATGTATGTATGTATGTATGTATGTATGCATGCATGCATGCATCCATGCATGCATGCATGCATGTATGTATGTATGTATGTATGTATGTATGTATGTATGTATGTGTGCATGCATGCGTGCATGTATGTATGTATGTATATGTATGTATGTATGTATGTATGCATGTATGCATGCATGCATGCATGCATGTATGTATGTATGTATGTATGTATGTATGTTATGTATGCAGTCTGCGATCGGCGCTGGCAGACCTGCTTACTCTTGCTCTGGAACTGGCTTTACCTTCTGCCTTTCCAACAAGGCGTTTTCCCTAAAGAATCCCTTCTCCAGACCCACCGTCCCCTTCAACCGCTCGTGGTTTCAGCCATTGGAAAGCTCGTGTCAGCCTTTCTCTCCTTGGACAGCTCAGAGCGCGACCGCAGCGCGGTCCTTTCTGAACGACTACAGAAGATACTCACCTCACTCCCTCACCCTTCTCGGCTTTTCACCTCGCAGTCGCCTCAGACACTGTTCCACTGCTCACTAAAGCAGGTAAGTACGTATGTATGTATGTATGTATGTATGTATGTATGTATGTATGTATGTATGTATGTATGTATGTATGGTATGTATGTATGTATGTATGTATGTATGTATGTATGTATGTATGTATGTATGTATGTATGTATGTATATGTATGTATGTATTTGTATGTATGTATGTATGTATGTATGTATGTATCTATGTATCTATGTATCTATGTATCTATGTATATATCTATGTATGTATGTATGTATGTACGTATGCATGTATGTATGTATGTATGTATCGCGCTCGCCTCAGACACTGTTCCACTGCTCACTAAAGCAGGTTTGTATTTATGTATGTATGTATGTATGGTATGTATGTATATGTATGTATGTATCTATGTATGTATGTATGTATGTATGTATGTATGTATGTATGTATGTATGAATGTATGTATGAATGTTTGCATCGCGCTCGCCTCAGACACTGTTCCACTGCTCACTAAAGCAGGTTTGTACGTATGTATGTATGTATGTATGTATGTATGTATGTATGTATGTATGCATGGTATGTATGTATGTATGTATGTATGTATGTATGTATGTATGTATGTATGTATGTATGTATGTATGCATGCATGGTATGTACGTATGTACGTATGTACGTACGTATGTATGTATGTATGTATGTATGTATGTATGTATGTATGTATGTATGTATGTATCGCGCTCGCCTCAGACACTGTTCCACTGCTCAATAAAGCAGGTTTGTACGTATGTATGTATGTATGTATGTATGTATGTATGCATGGTATGTATGTATGTATGTATGATGTATGTATGTATGTATGTAGTATGTATGTATCGCGCTCAGACCACTGTTCCACTGCTCAATAAAGCAGGTTTGTACGTATGTATGTATGTATGTATGTATGTATGTATGCATGGTATGTATGTATGTATGTATGAATGTATGTATGTATGCATGGTATGTATGTATGTAGGTATGTATGTATGTATGTATGTATGTATGTATGTATGTATGTATGTATGTATGTGTGTATGGTATGTATGTATGGTATGTATGTATGGTATGTATGGTATGTATGTATGTATGTATGTATGTATGTATGTATGTATGGTATGTGTGTAGGGTATGTGTGTATGATATGTGTGTATGGTATGTGTGTATGGTATGTGTGTATGGTATGTTTGTATGGTATGTGTGTTTATGGTAGTGTATATGGTATGTGTGTATATGGTATGTATGGTATGGTATGTATGGTATGGTATGTATGGTATGGTATGTATGGTATGGTATGTATGGTATGGTACGTATGGTATGTATGTATGGTATGTATGTATGGTATGTATGTATGGTATGTATGTATGGTATGTATGGTATGTATGTATGGTATGTGTGTACGGTATGTGTGTATGTTATGTGTGTATGGTATGTATGTATGGTATGTATGTATGGTATGTATGTATGGTATGTATGTATGGTATGTATGTATGGTATGTATGTATGGTATGTATGTACGGTATGTATGTACGGTATGTATGTATGACATGTATGTACGGTATGTATGTATGGTATGTATGTATGGTATGTACGTATGGTATGTATGTATGGTATGTACGTATGGTGTGTATGTATGGTATGTATGTATGGTATGTACGTATGGTATGTTCGTATGGTATGTACGTATGGTATGTATGTATGATATGTATGTATGTATGTATGTATGTATGTATGTATGTATGTATGTATGTATGTGTGTATGTATGTGTGTATGTATGGTATGTACGTATGGTATGTACGTATGGTATGTACGTATGGCATGTACGTATATGTACGTATGATATGTATGTATGGTATGTACGTAAGATATGTATGTATGTATGTACGTATGGTATGTACGTATGATATGTATGTATGTATGTATGTATGTATGTATGTATGTATGCATGATCCAGGAGTATGAGTTCCTTGCCCCTCTTCGTGCAGAGAAAGCTGTGGGATTGTGGTCATCTATCTATCTATCTATCTATCTATCTATCTATTTATCTCTACATACATATACATACATACATACAGGTGGCGTATTCAGTTGGAGAGAGAGAGAGAGAGAGAGAGAGAGAGAGAGAGAGAGAGAGAGAGAGAGAGAGAACCAGCTGCAATTACATGCATACATACATACATACATAAGATGCATACATACGTAACATACATACATGCATACACACATACACACATAAATACATACATACAGGTGGCGTATTCTGTTGGAGAGAGAGAGAGAGAGAGAGAGAGAGAGAGAGAGAGAGAGAGAAAGAGAGAGGAGAGCCAGCTGCTCATACATAAATACATATATTCATACAGGTGGCGTATAGTGTTGGAGAGGGAGAGCCAGCTGCTCGTGAGGGCTGGCAGGGGCAACGTGGCAAGGTATATGTCATGTCATGTCTGTCTTGTATCTTCATCGGTCACCTCCACAAAATTTGGTCAGGTTACCGATAAAACTACATATGCGGCGCGACGAATTCGTGTTGTGCGGGCACGCCGGCCCGGCTCGCCCGCAAAACACGTGAAATTTGTGGCTAGTCGCATAATATACCATTTTGTATGCATTATATTCTATGTATGATGATGGGGTGCTGGAAGGGGCAGCGTGGCAAGGTATAATACATATAATTCATATAATACATATGATAGATGTAATATAATGCATACATAAAATACAAGACAGACGTATTATATGTATTATATGTATTATTCGTATTATATGTATTATATGTATTATATGTATTATATATATATATATATATTATATTATATTATATTATATTATATTATATTATATTATATTATATTATATTATATTATATTATATTATATATATGTATGTATGTACATATGTTATATATTTATACATATATATGTATGTATGTATGTATGTATGTATGTATGTATGTATATATATATATGTATATACATATATATGTATATATATATATATATATTCATGAGAGAGATCCAGCTGCTCATGAGTGCTGGGAGGGGCAGCATCGCAAGCTATACATATAATACATATAATACATATAATACACAAAATACATATAATATAAAGCATACGAAAAATACTAGACAGTTGTATTATATGTATTATATGTATTTTATGTATTACATGTAATACATGCATTATATGTATTATATGTTTAATATTCATGCGAGAGAGAGAGAGAGAGAGAGAGAGAGAGAGAGAGAGAAAGGGAGGGAGAGAGAGAGAGAGAGAGAGAGAGAGGGGGGGGGGGGGGGGGGGGGGGAGGGAGGGAGAGCCAGCTGCTCATGAGGGCTGGGAGGGGCAGCGTGGCAAGGTATATGTATTGGCTGTCTTGTATCTTTTGTATGCATTATATTATATGTATTATATGTAGTATATGTATTATATGTATTATATGTATCACATGTATTATATATATTGTATGTATTATATGTATTGCATTTATCATATGTATAATGTGCATGAGAGAGAGAGAGAGAGAGAGAGAGAGAGAGAGAGAGAGAGAGAAAGAGAGAGAGAGAGAGAGAGAGAGAGAGCTGTATGGTATGTGTTGTATGTGTTGTGTTGTGTTGTGTTGTGTTGTGTGTGTTGTGTGTGATGTATGTGATGTATGTGTTATATGTGTTGTATGTGTTTTGTGTGATGTATCTGATGTATGTGATGTATGTGATGTATGTGATGTATGTGTTGTATGTGTTGTATGTGATGTATGTGTTGTGTGTGTTGTATGTATTGTATGTGATGTATGTGATGTATGTGTTGTATGTATGTGTTGTATGTGTTGTATGTGATGTATGTATTGTATGTATGGTATGTATGGTATGTGTTGTATGTCTTGTATGTCTTGTATGTCTTGTATGTATTGTATGTGTTGTATGTGTTGTATGTGTTGTATGTATTGTATGTATTGTATGTATTGTATGTGTTGTATGTGTTGTATGTATTGTATGTATTGTATATGATATATGTGATGTATGTGTCAGGTGGGAAAGCTTAGTCATCTCTCACTTCAGAAACTGGTCACACTTTTATATTAGTATATTATGCGGCTAGCCACAAATTTGACGTGTTTTGTGGGCGAGCCGGGCCGGCGAGCCCGCAAAGGCCCGGCTCGCCCGCAAAACACGTCAAATTTGGCGCGCCGCATATGTAGCTTACCGGTAACCTGACCACATTTTGTGGAGGTAACCGATAAGATATATTGCAGTATGTATTGTATGCTTGTGGAGGTGACCGATAATATATATGTTGTAGTGTGTATTGTATGTATTGTATGTATCGTATGCATTGTATGTATCGTATGCATTGTATGTATTGTATGTATTGTGTGTCCTGGTAACACTGTACAGTATATATTGTATGTATTGTA